>OY754308.1:78239407-78435382 GCA_963573325.1 Astragalus glycyphyllos | reverse complement strand
AAAAAATTGCATTACCTGAAAAACTACTTCATCCATACACACCTTAAGAGTTGAATAATTTTATTACCGCATGAGCCTCACTTAATAGTTCGCTTTAGGCCTCCGTAGATATTGGGTCAACGATGTCTCTATAAATAGGGATTATGTTTAGTTTTTTGTAATCATGCTATTATCAAGCATTATCAATAATATTCGAAGTCTTTATTATTTCCTCCCTTCATTTTATCTGAATTCCCACAACTTCAATAATACCAATACCAACTAATCTTCTCTTTCGTATCATGTTTCCATTTGTAGGCAGTTACTTTGTATTTTATACAACTCAATACAATTTTATATATCATTTCCGTCTTGACTTTTCTCTCTTCATGCTAGAGTGGGGGAGTGTTCCATATTGTCTACGTTGGATCGATGCTTGAAAATTGTTCAAAACTCCAATGATAACCAACGTTGCTTCCGTAAGTAAAAGCTCATTGTCCTATCAATCTCATGCTGGAGACGGTGACTTGATTAGTGTTGTTTATTCAAAATAAGAAAAAATAAATCTTTAAACCTTTAAGGCTAAATTAAATTGAATGTAAGTCATTTAGGAAGTAAGTTTTAGGTGGGAAATCATAGGAAACAGGGTCCACAAATCAATGTGTATGAGTGTAGAAATGAGGGTGTGTAGGTCCTACAAATCATGGTATGAGTGTAGAAATGAGAGGTTATCATATACGTGAAATTTGTTTCTCAATAACCGGTTTGGTGGAAAAAAATTAATTTCTTGACGAAATACTTAAAATGCGACACTAAGCACTGTGTTTTAAAGTATTTTAGAGTCAAGAAAAAAATTAAGTGTTCAAATATGCAAAGTTCATTAATCAATAACTGGTCTGGTGAAAAAAAATTAATTTTAGAATAATACGTAAAGTGCAACATTATATTTTAGGATACTCTAGGATTCTAAAGAAATTTAACTATTCAAAATAATTTTTTTAATAGCTTTTTTAAAAATGCTTTTTTTTGGATGTTTGGAGCAACGAGGCTCTTCCCACTCTTCCCACAAAAAAAATATTTCAAATACTATTAAAAAATATACCCACTCTTCCCATTCTAGCCACCGACCTCGAAACCCGCTTCGGCAAACTCATTCTTTGCAAAGAGGATCAATAATCCATATGTGACCATCAAAAGACAATTTTAGATATTTAGCAGAAGTGAGATTCAAACAGACATTGAATATGATACCTGAAGTCTCTCAGCACTTGTAGAAGCCTCGGAATTAGGAGTGGCAGCCTGTGTCATCTGAGTGGAGAGGAGAGCCATGAGCATCTTGCATTGGTCAGGAGTGAAGTTGGTGTTTTGTGAAGAATCTGTAGCAGAGACCTGATTCACAGAGGCACTGGTTTCCAGTGGATGGTTTGTTCTTGCCATAACCCGGTGGATAGCCGTGAAGCTTGTAGCATTTGTCACTGGTGTGGCCAAGAATCCCACAGTGAGTACACAAAGGACGATCTTTCTTGGTGGAAGTAGGTTTAGACTGATTCTTGGTTTGGTAGGCCTTCACGGCAAATGCAATTTGAGCCTCTAGAGTTGGTCCACTCTTGGTGCTGCGTTCACGGTGCTTTTCATCTTGTAGCACAAGAGAAAAAACTTTAGCAATGTTTGGGATAGGATCCATAGCAAGAATCTGCCCACGTACATGTGAGAAACCATCTGAGAGTCCCATGAGAAACACCATAACATATTCGCGCTCATTTTCTGCAAGAAGAGGCTTAACACCGCCACAATTGCAGGTGTTTTCAGCCTTAAACTCTTGAAGTTCCTCCCACAGAGACTTCAACTTAGTATAGTATTGGGTAACAGAAAAATTACCTTGATCGAGGCTGTTGATTTCCTTACACAATTGATAAATGCGAGGTCCATTTACCTGTTGAAATCCGTTCTTGAGATCGTTCCAGATGTCTGAAGCCGAGTTCGCGGAGACAATGGATGTGACGATATCCTTGGAACCTGCATTGAGAAGCCAGGAGAAAACGATGTTGTCGTTCCGTTTCCATGCGATTTGTGACTTGGAATCAGCATCATCAGGGTAGGGAAAGGATCCGTCGACGTAACCATACTTGTTCTTCCCCTTGAGAGCAAATCGCATGGAGCGGTACCAAGAATTGTAGTTATCACCAGTCAGGGTTTGAGTGACAAGAACCAAACCAGGATGATCACTGGAATGGAGATAAAGAGGATCAGAAACGTTGTCTACATTCTCAGATGAACTCACCATTGGAGCGCAGGAATGTATCAATCGAAGAATTTAGGGTTTCAAGAAGCGAAACAATCGAACGATTGGAACACAGAATCGAAAAAATTTCTGGAGGGGAAAGGACCAGAATCACTAAAGGAAGGAGATTCAAAACATGAATTGAAGAAACGAATCACAATCGTGGAGAACTTGATCGGAGAAGATGAGTGGCAAAAGACGTGCGGAAGAGAAGATTGTCAACTGATACCATGTTAAGGTCAACACCGTGAAATGGAAGAAATTTTCTATTGATCAAGTGAAGTAAGATTACACTGAATCTTAGTGTATATACAGAGAGAGTTTTGATTCAGTCACTAACTGAATCTGTTAGAAGAAAAACAAACTGATTCACTAACAGAATTGAACCAGCCACTAACTACACTGTACTTGAACTAACTGTAGTTCACTAACTGTGGTTAAAGATAAAGGTTAAATATAACAATAAAAATACAATGGTGAAGTGATTTACAATTAAAATTAATTACTCTATTACGCTTGAATGGTGACATCAATCTCTCAACACATTGCATACAAGTCAATTATAAAAATTAAATGGTATATAAACTGCAAAGCCGCAGTCACAAAGTTGGTGTTGGCCGATGCGCAGTTTGCTCCTAAGCATAAACGGAGATTAGTCTCTCGTTGAAAGTATTGAACACTCCGCGAGCAGCCTTAGTCCGAACCATAAAAACAAAACTGCAAAGGAAGCTTTGTATACAAGCCGAATCTGATCCTTCAAGTGCATGTGGCTACCAGTTTATGTTCTTAAACATGAGAGAAAGTTCATACTTTTTCTGCTTTATATTATCTGGCACTCAACTTTGCAGGTACATTGCATGTATGTGAAACACAGCTTTAGAGGTGATGAGTTGAACAAAGCTCTTAGGAAAATTCCCTGAGCTGTTTAACATACCATTAATACCATGCTTGGTTGTAGCATCTGATCAAGCAAGCAAAAGTGGATGATGGAGGCAAGTACTCAAAGTAATAAGTTAGTAAAAAGTTCTGATAATATGCTGAACCTGTTGGAATTAATTAGTCTAATATACCAATACCAACTAATCTACTCTTTGGTATCTTTTTTCATGTATAGGCAGTTACTTTGTATTTTATACAACTCAATAAAATTTTAGGTACTATTCCATCTTGACTTTTCTTTCTTATGTGGCCATAGCCAGAGTGGGGAAGAATTTCACGTGGTCTTCAATGGATCGATACTTGAAAATTGCTCGAAACTTCAATGACAACCAACATTGCTCCTGTAAGTAAAAGGTCATTGTCCTATCGATCTCATGCTTGAGACAGTGACCTGATTAGTGTTGTGTAGTCAAACATAAGAGAAAATAAATATGAGTTTTTTGTATTTTTGTCGAACCGACACTAACTAAGCTTCCATCTCAGTTGTGAGAACCAAGAATACCATGAGCTTCTACTTATAGGGGTGGTGTGTTGTTGGAAATGAGTCACTTCCCAATACTCCTGAGCTTCTACGTATTTTTGGAAGAAAAAGTAAATTTTAGCCTTATTAATTGAAAATACCTAATTTTAATCTCACTTTTTAGTCTATGTGATATAGGGATTTGTTTCTTAAAACATGGATCAAAGGGATTACTAAAATTGTCTTGTTTCGTTTGGCTGCTAAATTCTTCTTTAGAGAATATCAGTGCGAGTCACTAGTTTATGGTGTGTTTTTACCTTCATATTGGATGGATTTTTGTGCTAAAACTTCTAAAGGAAATAGATTTTTGTGCGAGTCACTAGTTTATGGTGTGTTTTCATTGTCTCATTTCTTTTATTTTCTTATTGCTCATCTTAATTACATTGAAATAAATTTTTTAATGATATTTACATACATTTTCAAAAGTTGAGTGCTTCGAAGCACAACTTCACATTTAAATAACTAGTCAACAACTTTCCTTACTGTTTAAGGCAATTCAGTTGGCAAGATTTTCATTTACTGCTAACACTACAAAAAAATGCAGGATGAGCGACGGAATTTAGCGAGGGAATATAAATTCGTCGCTAAAAATTTTCTTGCGAGGGATTTAGCGACACATGTTGCCGTCGCTAAAATCCCAGTTGCTGGGCGCGTTAAAAAATTCAAAATCCGTCGCTAATTATTTTATCCGTCGCTAAATGTGACGTGACAGGTGGCAGACCTTGGAACTCGTTTTATTCCGCAATCCGTCGCTAATGGATAAATCCCTCGCAAAATTTCTGTCGCTAATTCTAATTTTTTCTTACCCTAAAACCCCTAAGCTGTCTCAGTTCAGTCTCTCTTTTCTCACTCCTCTTCTCTCAGTTCAGTGTCTCTTCTCCTCTCTCATGCGATGGTAATCGACGACGGCGAAACGAGTAGCATTTGGAGGACGAGCACCACAAACCGACGACGGTGAATGTGAGCCCCTTTTCTCCTCTGGTCTTTTGAATGTGAGCACGCAGGTAACGCAGGTAACTCTATCATTTGAAAGTGAGCCCCTTTTCTCCTCTGGTCCACTATAAACCTGTTTGTGGTTGTCTCCATGTCGATGTTTGATACGAACGTGGATCTGTGTATGTTGTCTGTGCAGAGGTGCGCCGCAGTTGGGTCGGCAGTGGTAAATTCGGAGGTTTCCATTCAGGCCGAAGGTAATTTCCCATTATTTATATGGTGGCCGTGTGTTTGGATTTGGAGTGTATTGCATTTGTAATTTTTGGTTTGCTATGAATAACAAATAATTCGAAAGGGGCGACAGTTAGGCTCTGCCTGTGACCTAAAAAGGGCCCTGTTTGTGACTGTAACTTCCATTTCTGTTTTGTGTAGGGAAAGATTGTAGTTAGGAATAAGGTTTTTCCCATTGACAAAAAAAATATATGATTGATGAAGTAAAACTTAGCGCCAAGCTAATCGTGCGCGCAGGGGGGGAATCGGAAGTTTGGCACTGAACCAACCCATGTTGGTGGCAGCTTGTGTGCGCGAGAGAGTCCCTTCTACTTGCTTGTTTAGAACCTCTTATTAAGCTTTAGTATATAAAGACTTTGGTGAGTCCAAAGTCAAGCAATGTGGGACTTCCCACTTTTGAAGAATAAAACCCCAAAAGAATTGATGATCAACAAAAGCATATATACTCCTTTCATACAATTGCTTGCTTATGTGAAAAAACATATCTTTTTTTAAATAGAAACTTCAAATAAGCATTGGATATAAAATCCCTCAACATCAATGTCTGTAATATGGTGCCAGAAATTTAACAAAATAACCCCTCACCTTTATACATGCATATAAACATTTTTAGAAGGTAAATTAAAGTTTTTTGTTGGGCTAGCATTAGCATTAGAATCTGAATACAGCTGGTGCTTTTACATGTCCTGGTAATGATTCTTTGAATGCAGCATCTTGGTGACAAGAACTAGTAGCAAAGTTTTTTGTTGTGCTAGCATTAGAATTTGAACTATGAGAAGTGGAAGTAACATTTTGTGAGGATCTTGGTCTCTTAACTCCACCATGCTTTTCACGTGAGTAGTACAATGATAACCACGACCTTTACAACAAGTTCTACATCTTCTATAAACACAATCTTTCTTAGCTCTATTACCACAATCTTGACACACTCTATAATCAGCACCATATATTCCATTTTCTTCACTCTCACTCATCACAACAACTTTGTTGTTATTCTCATCATCAAAGTTGATTTCTCCTTTCTTTGGTGAAGTGTTATTCAGTTCAGGACACATTCTAAGGTTCCAATAATTATTGTTGTTGTTGGGAGGTGAAGCATTGTTTTGATTGCAATTTCATATTTGAAGATTAACAAGTTTCATTTTGAAGCATTGTTGAGTTATGTTTTATAATAGAATTTTATTTTTTTTCTTCTATTTGAAATCTTTCGGTGTTTAAACTATCCCATTTCACTCTCTTTCAGGATTCCGAAGAATACAAGTGGCTACTTGCGGTTCATTCTATTGATTAAAAGTATTTGAAGGAAGGGGAACAACTGTTTGTGAGATTTGAAGGTCCGTTTGTTAGTGTTTCATTTTATTTTGGGATTTTGTTTTGTTGATGCTGATTTTGTTTTGTTTTGTTTTGTTGGAGTTGTTAATGTTGTTGAAGTGTGGTTCAATTTATTGAAATGAAGGATTGTTCTTAAGTCCACTTTTTGCATGAATTGGAATCACTTGAATCGTAGTTAGTGTTTCATTTTATTTTGGGACTTTGTTTTGTTTTGTTGTAAATGTAATGTTGTTGAAGTGTGGTTCAATTTATTGAAATGAATGATTATTCTTAAGTCCACTTTTTGCATGAATTTCAAAAAAAAATTCAAAATGGGAAACGTATATTATTTGGGGGTAAATTGTTGCACAACTCATTTGTGTATTGGTTTTTTGATATTTGATTAACCCTAGGCTAGACGACTACATTGGAAGTTGTTGTTGTTGTTGTTGTTGTTGTTGATGGAAAAGGGTGAGGTGCTGTCCCTCACCCCCATATTTTGCTCGAAATCATCTCCATTGAAATAGTTGCGAGACAATACTAACAACGGTAAGGTTGGGAGTTCGAAATAACTTCCTTCACTACTTGGATGGAAAAGGGTTTTGTGCTGTCCTTGACACCCATATTCGGCTCGAAATCGTCTCCACCGAGATCATATCGATGCCACTAACTTGAATGGTTAATTATTGGGAATGTTATGGGAGTCTAACTCGTTTCTTTAAATGTGTGTAGATGAATTTGAATCAATTGAATCGTAGTTGGGTGTATGATCGGTTAAATCTGAGAAGAGCGTTTTTGAAGGAAACTTTTGTAAATGGGGTTGAAGAATTTATTAGGGTAGCGTGGCAACATGATTTGGCTATAAAGGAAAGAGGGGTTAGATGTCCATGCCTTAAATGTGACGGTATACCTATTACACCTGATGATGGAATTAGGGAGCACTTGTATCGTGTCGGGTTTAGGCCTAATTATTGGATTTGGGTGGACCATGGAGAACGACTTCCAAATTTTGACTTAGGGGCTTCTTCAAGCAGTTCTAGTTTTCATGTTCCATCTAATGAACAACTTGGATCGATGGAAAACATGATTTGTGATGGTCTCGGGGTGAATGTGTCATTTGACGAGCCTCAATATGACGATCATGATGAACTTCCAAATGAAGAAGCACAAAGATTTTATTCTTTGTTAAAAGTGTCAAATACACCGTTGTTGAAGGCTCGTCGGAGTCAAAATTGTCCATGTGTGTGAAGCTTTTAGCTCTCAAGTCCATGAGCTATATTTCGGAGTTGGGTTTAGATTTTGTGACTAAAATGATGTTGGATGGGACACCTAATAAGGATAGTTTGCCAAAAAGTTATTATGAAGTAAAGATGTTTGTTTCAAAGTTGGGATTAGAATGTAAGAAGATTGATTGTTGTGAGGAGGGACACATGTTGTTTTACGACAACGAATTTGGTAAAACTGATGGTTCGTTGGAGGCTTGTAGATTTTGTGGGAGGCCGAGATATAAAGTTCGTAAAGGGGAAAAGCGTAATTATAAACCCATTCCTGTAAAGTCGATGTTATATTTGCCTATAGTTCCAAGATTGCAGAGAATGTTTGCATCGCCTGAAATTGGGGAGAAAATGACGTGGCATTATGACAATAGGAATACCTCGGACATTTTACGTCACCCATCTGATGGTGAGGCGTGGAAACACTTTGATCTAGTGCATTCAGATTTTGCCTCTGACCCACGAAATGTTCGACTTGGTTTGTGCTCTGATGGATTTACTCCATATATCCAAGCATCCTCGTCACCCTATTCCTGTTGGCCAGTCATTGTTACTCCTTACAATCTTCCTCCTGAGATGTGCATGACTAAACCGTTTATGTTTTTGACTTGCTTGATACCTGGTCCATCTAATCCAAAAGGTAACATTGATATCTTTTTGGAACCTCTAATTGATGATCTTAAGAGATTGTGGCAGGGTGTTGGGACATATGATGCAGCACGAAAGAAGAATTTTATGATGAGAGCGGCATTGATGTGGACAATTAATGACTTCCCAGCTTATGGTATGTTGTCAGGTTGGGGGACTCACGGTAGATTAGCATGCCCCCACTGCATGGAAGACACAAAAGCGTTTACGTTGAAATACGGGGGGAAGAGTTCTTGGTTTGACTCGCATCGTAGATTCTTACAGCCAGATCATGTATTTAGAAAGAACAAAAAGGCATTCAAGAAAGGGGTAGTTGAAACAGATGTGCCACGGCCTTTGTTGACATCATGTGAGATCTGGAGTAGAGTCATGAATTTGCCGCAAGCCACAGAGGTAGGTTTGCTCACCCGATTGAATGGTTATGGACGGGTGCATAACTGGACAAAAAGAAGCATATTTTGGAATCTCCCATATTGGAAAGATAATCTATTGAGACACAATCTCGATGTTATGCACATTGAGAAGAATTTCTTTGACAACATATGGTACACTGTGATGAATGTGAAAGATAGAACCAAAGACAATAATAAGGCTAGAATGGATTCCGCTCTTTACTGTAGCAAGAGTCGTTCCAATTTGAATTTGGTGCCAATGGCTAATGGCAAGATGTCAAAACCCAAAGCCAAATCCTGTCTTACACCCGATGAAGCAAAAGATGTTTGTCGATGGTTGAAAGGTTTGAGAATGCCAGATGGTTATTCTTCTAATCTTGCAAGATGTGCAGATGTAAACACCGGGAAAATGTATGGGATGAAAAGTCATGATTGTCATGTATTCATGGAGTGTTTGCTTCCAATTGCTTTTAGTTCATTGCCAAATTGTGTTTTGGAACCACTTACTGAAGTGAGTCAATTTTTCAAAAATATGTGCTCTTCAACATTGAGAAAAGATGATCTTATTAAGATGGAGCAGAACATTCCTTTCATTATCTGTAAGTTGGAGAGAATACTTCCTCCTGGTTTCTTTGATTCCATGGAGCATCTTCCGGTTCATCTTGTATATGAAGCAAGGCTTGGTGGACCAATTCATTATAGGTGGATGTATCCATTTGAGAGGTAATTATCAATTTCAGTATTTTAATTAAAGTGCATATTTAGTATGAATATTTATTTAATTACCTCTTCTTCCTCTATATATTTAGATTAATGGGTGATTATAAACGATCAGTGAAGAATAAGGCTAGAGTTGAAGGATCGATATGCGCAGCTTACTTACATCGTGAAACAATTTATATCTGTTCTCATTATTTCAACAACTTTATGTTGTCAAGCAATAATAGAAACGAAATAGAGGTTGAAGAAGAAAGACACGCGCTCACTTTATCTGTGTTTAGCAAACCTGGTCGCCCCTCGGGAAAGAAGTCGACTCAGTGGTTATCAGATATGGAGTATAAATCAGCACATATTCATGTCTTGATCAATTGCACCGAAGTTAAACCATATCTTGAGTAAGTATGCTTCAATTAAGTTTTCAATACATAGACATTTAGAGTATCAATTGCACTAAAGTTAAATCATATATTGATCAATTTTCATTCTAAAGAGCATGAATAATTATTTTTCAGTGCATTCTTACAAGTTGAGGGTATACGCGCTGAAGATGCTTCTATTCGTATACATGAAAGTTTTCCATCTTGGTTTAATGATAGAGTAAGTAAATAAAATTAATGTTTTAATGTCTACCGTTTAAAGTAGATATGAGACATGACTTATTTTTTCTATATGTGGTTACTTAGGTTTATCAAGCGGAACCAACACCCCTAATCCAACACTTGAGGAACTTAGCTAGTGGTCCTTTTCGTGAAGTTAGTGTGTGGCACACCTACCTTGTTAACGGTTATAAATTTGACACCCAATCATGGAGTGAGGGAAAACAAACAATTAATAATGGGGTTTATGTAAAAGGGATCACAGAAGGAGGTGAAGATGATTACTACGGTGTGATCCAACACATATATGAACTTGAATACCCATATTTAGATTATGAAAAAAAGTTGTTTTGTTTTATTGTAATTGGTTTGATCCATCGGTTAGAGGAATGAAATTGAATCCAAAATGTAATACTGTGGATCTTCGAATGGATAGAAGGTATTGAGCCTATGATCCATTTATCATGCCTGAAAATGTGAGGCAGGTGTAATATGTTCCATATCCATCAACTCGGGAAGGATGGTGTGTTGTGATTAAGACAAAGCCACTGGGTCGCATTGAAGCCATTGATGTGGGGGATGAAGTTCCTTATCAAGTGGATGAAATGTCGGGCGTCAATGAGGTAATTGAAGTTGAACCAGTTGATACCTTATGTGATGATCGACTCCACATTGAAGAAGTTGAACCGGTATTAGAAGAAGAAATTAGAGTATATGATGATGAATAAGAAGAAGAAGAACAAGAAGAAGATCAAGAAGAAGATGAAGAAGATGAAGACTTTGATTAGTCTTCTTAGTATCACATATATAGATAGTGTGATTTGTATTAATCTCTGCATGTAGTTGATTGTTCATCTAATTTTAATTAATATATATCACATTTCGTTTATCATTATTGTTATTGTTGTCTTGAAATTTATATATCATTATATATTGTTCGTGTTTTGTTTTTATTAGATATGCATCCAGGAGGAGGTTCTGACTCATCAAGAGATGTTAATAAGGGAAAGCAGGTTGCTGAACCTAAGAGGAGGCGTCGTCGAGTTCGTGATTTCGTCCATACTGTGGGGGATGCTTTTTTGGGGATGCCCCAGACCACAACTACTGCTGGAGGAGCTAGGACTTCACGTTCTGCTCCAGTTGCCCCACCAGTTGCTTCTCCCTCCGGCCCCAATTGGTATCCTCTAAACCCTTCTAGCACGCCAACAGCCTATGGGTATTTTAGGGGCCCACCTGGATATATGGGCGCACCACTTGGATATATGGGCCCACCTCTGCTGCATCCTATGGGCACACATGCTGGGCATATGGGTACATCTGTCGGGTTATCTATGCCTACACCTGAGGTACAAACTGATCAGCCCCCACAGGACGATGGTACTGACCCCGATGGTCCAGATGAGTCTGATCCGTCATCCGAGTCCGACCAGGAGGAGGTGGTTGTCGACCCGAACGATGGTCGAAGACGCAAAGTCATATATCCCTATGGCGATGCGTAAGTATTTTATGATTTTTATTAATATAAATTAATTTTTTTTTGTGTATATATGTTTGTTCATTATGCAACGACTTAAATATGCAGGTTTGTTAAATCGAAGACGGCTTCATCAGCGATCACTTGTGTCCTTAAGAAACTCTATTTTAAAGAGTTCCATCCAAAGTTGAAAAAAGTCGATGCGAAGAAAAAGGAAGAGTTTCTGAACTTGTTTAGGGTAACTATCAATTATGTCATTACCTATATTGTTGATTTTAATATATTGTTTAATATAATTACTAATACATATTTTTATTTTGTTTAATACAGACAAGAGTGACTTGGAAACCGGAATATGATGATGCGGTGCGGAGAGTTTTTTGGATTAGAATGGCCAAGCAATTGTCGGACTTGCTCTACAAATTGCGCGTTAAAGATGAACAGCCAAAGTTTATGAGTGAAGAAGTCTGGAATCAATACAAGGATGTTTGGAAAAGTGACAAATTCAAAAACAACGCTGAAAAAGCAAAGAAAAATAGGAATTCTGTAAAGGGTGGCTCGCTTCACAGCTGTGGCTCCATCAACCAGGCTGAGCATGTTGTGAGATTGGTAAGTTATTTTAAAAATTTGTGTTATTTTAGTTCAGTTAGGGCGATTAATTACCAATAATTGATTGAGAATTTGTTTGATTTTTACAGAGTAAGAAGGCTGGGCGTCCTCTCACTATTGCTGAGCTGCACAAGGCCACACATACGAAGAAGGATAAAAAGACTTATGTTGATGAGCGAGCAAGGACGACTCAGGTAAATATACAACTTGATTTATATCGTATAACGTTTTCTTAAAATGGAGTGCTAATTTTGCTATGTTGTGTTTATGCAAAACAGGAGCAACATGCTGAGTGGATGTCTGAGACGACTCAGGGGAGCTGGGACCCAGAGTCACTCGGTCCACTTGACCCCAACATCATGGCTATGGCGAACCGCCATTGGGAGCAAATGGTAGGCGGGTTTAATAGGAACCGCCTGTATGGTGCAGGGCCCTTGGCTCGAACTTTGAGCTCTGGGGATGATATGTTGGACACTATGGGACCCTCTAGTAGTCGACCTCCTCGTCCTTCGCTTGAGAACGAGCAGCTCAAGCAACAGGTAGGGACTCATGGGCAGCAGATAGAGAAGATGATGGCTATGCTGGAGCAGGTGCAGAGTCAGCAGGCTAAGACTATGAGAATTCCAAATCCGATGCGGCTCCGGAGTCTGATTCTTCTGATACGGAGTCTGATGATGGCCCGTATTAGTATATGTTGTTATTGCTGGTTTGGATTGTTATGGATTATGTTATTGTTAGTTTGAACTTGTTTTAAGATTTGCATTATGTTATTGCTGGTTTGAACTTATTTAAGATTTCGATTCTGTTACTGCTGGTTCAGACTTGTTTAGGATTTGGGTAAAATTTAAGTTGATTTGGATATTTGTATTGCCGGTTAGTTTGGATTTTATTAGAGTATTGTCGAAATTGTGTTTGATTTGGTAATTAGTAATTATATAGTTATTATTGTAAAACAAAAACAGGTTTTCAAAGTTGGCGCGTGCCATTTAAAAAAGCATGTTTCTAAAATAAAAAAAATTAATTAAATTCTCCTTAGCGAGGGAAATTCCGTCGCTAAATTCTCTCACTAAAATGAACACGTGGAATAAAAAGGACACATGGATTTCAACACTAGTGAGGGAAAATCCCTCGCTAAGAAATTCCCTCGCTAAAATGCCTCGCAAATTAGCGAGGGATATTCCCTCTCTAAATTCCCTCGCTAAAATCCTCGGTAAAATCCGTCGCTAATGATTAGCGAGGAGTGATTTAGAGACGGAATAATTCCCTCGCTAAATCCCTCGCAAAAAGCAGTTAGCGATGGAATTTTGGCAGTTAACGAGGGAAATTTCCGTCGCTAATTCTGCGTTTTTTTGTAGTGTAAAGGATCGTGAGTTTGAGTCATAAAATAGGGAAGAGGAAAACCACTATTTATCCTCTTTCAGAAAAAAGCTATAGATTTTGTTTTTCTAGTGCAAAATGTTTATTGGGTTTATTTTTAATATTCTTCCTCTTTCTATAGTTTCGGGTATAGCTCATATAAATTATTCTCTCTCACCAAAGAACATTGGCTCACACATCAAAGCAATAAGGTGTTGCCAAAAAAAAATGCTAGCAACATTTTTTTAAACACTTTGTTTGATACTCTCTGTGTGATTTGGTGAATTACATATATGTCCCACTATTTTGGAACCCTTGATTGAGAAATCACATTACATTTCTTTTTCACCATAAAATAACTCTCCTATAAATTATTATTCCCTCGGCTTGCACATAGATTAAAAAATCATTAATTTGTATTAGCTAAAGACTAAATTAACTTTTTGTAGCATTAACTCTAAAATTTGTCAAAGGATCAACGAATAGCAAATGAGTTATGTACTTTTAAAATTTGCACTTTTAAATAAAGAGACTAATTTCTAAAAGACTAATTTGTACTTTAAAATAAAGAGTCTTGGGACAATTTTTATTTTGGTTCTTTAAAAGATTAATAAATATAAAAGGTAAATTTGAAAAAGTTTGTTAAATTGGACCTTGAATTGTAAAAAGTATTATTGTTTGAGGACAAAAAAACACCAAAATACTAAAGATTAAGAAGAGGAAGAGTAACATGTAATGCAATTATTATATTTTTATTAGGCTTAAATTCACTTTTGGTCCTCCTATTTTACTCAATGTGCACTTTTGATCCCCCTATTTTTTTTTGGGCAACTTTGATCCCCTTATTTTACAAAATTGGACAATATTGACTAAATTGGAATTTTAAACTCTAAGTTGTTGATGTGTCAATATTTTAATTGACATGACAATTGACTAATCTTTATTAGCATGTCACTTCATTTCTTTTATAAAAAACATTTACTTTGATTTTATATTTTATAAAATGTTTATTTAAAATAATTAAATAGTTTTTAGATGGCTTAAATAATTAAACTTTATATTTTACTAAGTCATGACCTTTCTTTCTTCCTAAAAATCCAATTTTTCCACGGTTAATCCATTGTGTATTAAGTTGGAATCATCCCATAACAAATGCAATGTTCATTATTTTAAATAAATATTTTATAAAACTAAATTAAATGTTTTTAAATAAAAAAAATGAAGTGGCATGCCTACAAGGCTTAATCAATTGTCCTGTCAATTAAAATATTGACACATCAGCAACATCTTGGAATTTTGCACAATATTGTAAAATAGGGGGACTAAAATTGCCCCAAAAAAATAGTAGGATCAAAATTACACAATAAATCTAATAGAGGGACCAAAAGTGCATTTAAACCTTTTTATTATTAATTATTTCAGCATTTTACGCATTCAAAAGGTGAATTCTATTGTTGACAACAATGACAATAACAATTTTTATCGGTGTGACAATGCCCACTAGCATTTATGTCTTTGCACACTTTTATGTTGCAGTAGAAGTAGCAATATCCAGGTGCACTAAACCATCCACAATACTTATGAAAGACATATTCACATCCTTCTTCAGCTGCCTTCAACATTAGCATATGGTTCCCTGCACAAAATAATATATAATCACAAACTTTCGCTTGTTAACCTCAAACTTATCAAATTGTAAACATAATAATTCTAAGGCCAAACAACATTTAAATGTCACTTTGGTTATTTATCTTTTTTTTCACTTTGGTCTTTTATCTTTCAAATTTGTGTCAAAGTGATCTTTTATGTTTGATATGTTTCAGTGTGGTCCTTTAAGTGATATGATATGTTTCAGTTCGGTCCTTCATACCATAAAATAAAGAATAAACTTTAAAGACCAAACTGAACCATATCATAGCACTTGAAGAACCAAAATGAAACATATCAAACATAAAAGATCACTTTGGTTAAAGTGTGGAAAAAAGATAAATGACCAAACCGACCATTTTGATCAAAAATAAAGCACAAAAAATGCAGTTTCGCCTAAATCTATATATCTAAGTGCGTACCAAAATCAATGGAGAAAAGAAGAAAGAGGATGGAAAAACAAACGAGGATCTTCATATCCTTGGTTTAGGAGCAACGTTCAGATGTTAATTGTGAAATCTCAATAAGGAGAGGTCCTCGACTTAAAGTTTTTAATGGGATAATCAAATTTAATGAATACTTATATAGGGAAGTTTTAATGAAAGAATGAGAAAACTTGAATTAAAGGACTTCTTTTGACGCAATGAATTAAATGACTCATGATAGTCAAATTTAATAAATAAATAATAACTATGTTCCGAAAGGAACTCACCGAAAGAAAATCGTACTTCACGATGGTGATGGAAATCCGAGGTCTAGGATGATATCAGCTCCGATGTGAAGCGCGGGGAGGCCGCCACCTGCAGGCACGCCCAAGTCAGTCTATAGTAAATATGGGGCATCTGAGAGGAATGGAAAAAGCGTACCATATTTTAGAGTGTGGAATGATATATATATATATATAGTGGTGCAATTGGGCTTGCTTACAATTGGGCTCCTAGGCCCATTATCTCTAGCCCAAAGTTGGATCCGGAACAGTAGCCCCCCAAGTCGGTTGCACATGTTGTGGAGTCGACTTGTGAGTAAAGTCTTGCTCGTAAGAGATCCAACCTGCTGAAGTTAGCTAAATAATGAAAGAAATAATAGCTCATGTAATATAGTCACACATACGTTATCGTCAAGATTTGTACACCGGACTAGTCCCTGAGTTATGGACGTTCTTTTAGCAATATTTAAGTTCTGCAACGAACATAAACCGTGATAGTGTATACCTCAAAGAGAGCAAAGGTGAGCGTACCAAGTCTTAAAATCCCTGTTGTCAGCCCCAATTCTAAAGTCGAACAATTGAATACTGTAACACTTTTGTTAATGGCCCCAAGTTGGGTGTGAGTGGTTTGCACCACCAAGGTATCTCTCTCGAATAGAGCGTAACTTGGTGTGAACCTTGTGAAAGAGAATTGAACTTTGTACAGTCGTAGTGCCAAACTGGGTTGTCAAGATTAGTAGTCCGACATCGACAATATCAGTGTCAACCATGGCAAGATAAGTCAAGGTCGGCAGGCGTTCCAAGCTGTGGATAGTCGGATCAATCTGATACCGATTCTAGATGGCAACACATAGCCCCCGGAATACATGTGCAACGAAGCTCTTTCTTTCACCTAGATTTAATTTCTCAGTCGTATGTTGGTTATATAACCACAACATGGCCATGAAAATTATCCAAGTCAGAACGACAGACGCGTGACTTCATCCTCCTTTGGCACAGTTTATTGGGTTTGTGTTTTCCTCTAACGTCGTTACTATCGAGCTGAGAGGGTCACGAGACCGGTCCCCCCTTTGATTTAGTTTTTTAAGACTTGGCTCGGCTTAACTCGGATCAAAGCGAGGAGCGACTACGTTTAAAGTTGCCTGAAAGTCGAGATGGTCACAAGACCAGCCCTCGCGCGGTGATTCACCTCAGTTGCAACACAGCTTATGGGTCGCGGCCCGACATAGCTCAGACCGTGGAGGGAATGGACATTGGAAGGCCATGGGTCACGGCCCGAACTAGTTCGGACGTCAGAGGGCATGACCATCGGAAGGCCACGACTTTGGCGACCTCGATTAATCCAGCTTATGGGTCACGACTAGCTCGGACGTCGGAGGGCGTGACCATCGAAAGGCCACGGCTTTGGCGACCTCGCTTAATCCAGCTTACGGGTCACGGCCCGATCTAGCTCGGACGTCGGAGGGCGTGAACATCAAAAGGCCACGGCTTTGGCGACCTCGCTTAATCCAACTTACGGATCACGACCCGATCTAGCTCGGATGTCGGAGGGCGTGACCATCGGAAGGCCACGGCTTTGGCGACCTCGCTTAATCCAGCTTACGGGTCACGACCCGATCTAGCTCGAATGTCGGTGGGCGTGACCATCGGAAGGCCACGGCTTTGGCGACCTCGCTTAATCCAGCATACTGGTCACGGCCCGATCTAGCTCGGACGTCGGAGGGCGTGACCATCGAAAGGCCACGGCTTTGGCGACCTCGCTTAATCCAGCTTACGGGTCACGGCCCGATCTAGCTCGGACGTCGGAGGGCGTGACCATCGAAAGGCCACGGCTTTGGCGACCTCGAATGTCAGTGGGCGTGACCATCGGAAGGCCACGGCTTTGGCGACCTCGCTTAATCCAGCTTACGGGTCACGGCCCGATCTAGCTCGGACGTCGGAGGGCGTGACCATCGAAAGGCCACAGCTTTGGCGACCTCGCTTAATCCAGCTTACGGGTCACGGCCCGATCTAGCTCGGCTGTCGAAGGGCGTGACCATCGGAAGGCCACGGCTTTGGCGACCTCGCTTAATCCAGCTTACGGGTCACGGCCCGATCTAGCTCGGACGTCGGAGGGCGTGACCATCGAAAGGCCATGGCTTTGGCGACCTCGCTTAATCCAGCTTACGGGTCACGGCCCGATCTAGCTCAGACGTCGGAGGGCGTGACCATCGAAAGGCCACGGCTTTGGCAACCTCGCTTAATCCAGCTTACGGGTCACGACCCGATCTAGCTTGAATGTCGGTGGGCGTGACCATCGGAAGGCCGTGGCTTTGGCGACCTCGCTTAATCCAGCTTACGGGTCACGACCCGATCTAGCTCGGATGTCGGAGGGCGTGACCATCGGAACTCCACGGCTTTGGCGACCTCGCTTAATCCAGCTTACGTGTCACGACCCGATCTAGCTCGGATGTCGGAAGGCATGACCATCGGAAGGCCACGGCTTTGTCTTCACAGAGTTACAGTGGATTAGACCATCGATTCAAAGGTGTCGACGAAGGGCCGACCTGTTTGTCCGATTCTATGGACTTATCGCAAGGATCTATAGGTATTTCTAGTGCCTGAAATGAAGCAAGAGAAGCGAGCATACATATATTTGCAGGTGAGATATAAATCTGAAATAAAATGGAAAATACAAGTGTTCCAAACACTCTGTATCTGCTAAGGCGCGGGACCCTGTGTGCAGGTGCGTTGAGCCGATCTAATATAATATAGCATCTCGGCATAGGTGCACTGAGCCGAAGTAATGGAAATCGATTCCTGCATACAAGAAAACAACCTCATGGGCAGACATCAACAATGATTATTAATCAGTCCTAATTAAATGTAATTTGTCTACATAAGCCATAGGCTCCGATTCTTCCAAGGTGTCGACCGCATTTTCTATAGAAGCTGAGTTTGCTTTAACCTCTGCTCCTTTCGAACTGTTCCGCTCTTTTGTGTGGGTCACCTGCAATCATATTTATTCACATAAACTTGGTAATATCTTAAATACAAAGTTAGGTCGCCGCCTATCATCTTCATCGGAAGGGACTTCTCTACAACTACAAGTATGCATGTAAATCTATAACACATTCATAAAGTAGTATCCACGATGCTTATGGTTAGATTGCGCTCTTTTGCTAGAGCCAATCTTCTTGTCGTGTAGCAACTTCGAACATTTGAAGTGCATTGTGTCTAGGCTCTTTGTAGCCCCTCTTATCATTAATTCCTATCAAATAAACAAAACACAAACTCCGAAGAAACAGAACGTTGTCAGAGTGATCAGTGTCGGGTTAGCTGAAAATGGAATGATAACGCAAGCGTAGACCGCGCTCATTTTTCATGCATTAATAATGGAATGTCATAAAGAAATAGAGCTTGCAATAAAGAAATAGAGTTGATGTCAATGCCTCATATTAGTTCTCTAAGACTTATGAAGATCTAAATATAATTCTGATTACTGTAGTATCATATGGTGGCTGTGCACACTTATCCTTTATGTTTGGGCAAGATGATGTATAAGCAAACATAATGACAATGATTACTAAAAGTTGTTACTTAAATCAACCTTTCGACCAAAATTCATTTAATGGCCTCAAAATGATGTATGCATCTAACTCGACTAATAATTTAGTGCTTTGTTCATTGAGAAAGTTATGACATGTGTAGAGTTATACTAGCTCACATTCAATGACGAGTAGCATAAGTGCATAAAATCGTATAAGGGCATTTCTGTGACTTTACGATGAGAGACAATCAACACTTGTTAACAATTTCTATCCAAATATATCTATGAGCATGCTAAGTAATAATTGCAGCGAGGTTCCATGCAATGACGTGCGGTCAATCCAGTGATGGCAATGTAACCTCAATGATTTTTTGATTATGCATCTACTACTTTAGTATTTTTAAATTAATGGAAATTTGAACCTGGATGTCGAGTGTTGCAACGAGGTTGGATTTGAAATGATGCCGATCAATTGCTCGGTTAGCATGCTGCCAAATTCAAGGTTTCTGTGACGTTGTTGGCCTGACGAATTGACCCAAACTCCGACATTGATCCATTGGTTCCAAACTTTGAGTGGAATGTTACTCCCCTTTTTGGTCACGTGAGAATTAAAGCTTACATCACTTGGCACTAAGTGGGCCATGTGACTTGTCCTTGCAAGTTGGATGTTGGCCCAGTAACATAGGCTAGAGTCGGATTGATGATGCATCTTCACAGCCTCAGATCCTCTGCTAAAGGGTATTTTGTATCTAACCGACTGCTCGGTTTCTTGTGCCCTTAGCAAGGATCTTTGGGTGCATCTCGTACCTGAAATTGAACAACAAATGCGAGCATACAGGATATTTGTAGGTGAGATGTAAATATGAAATGAAACGAAAATCACAAGTATCCCAAACAATCGGCATCGTGCCGATCTATTGCAATCTAAAGTATCGACATAGGTGAAACAAGCCGAAGAAATAGAGCGTAGCACCCTGATGTACGTGCACTGAGTCAAATCTGCCCTTATGATTAGACCGAGCTCTTGTGCTAGAGCCGATCTTCTTTCCGTATAGGCCATGTGGCTAGTGTGTCTAGGATTGTTGGGTACACCAGCAGTTCAAAGTGGTAACTTCGTACATATGTAGTACGTCGTGTCCAGGCTCTCTAGTGGCCCCCACTCGTCGTTACTTCCTGTCATAAAAAACCAGACAACAACTCCAAAGAAACACATTGTCAATTTAGCTAAGAAAGCAACAATAACACAATTGTACCGAGCACATTTTATCTAATATAGATAACATAGCGCAATAAGGAAATAGAGCAAATCTCGATGCATCATATCGGCTGTTCAAAACTATGAGGAACAAAGCATGATTCTAATGATTGCAATATCATACGGTGGATGTGCATGCTTATCCATTATGCTCGGGCAATGACGGTTTAGAAGTGGATGCAATGAAAGCGATTATTAAAAGTAACTACTAAATTAATACTTCGATCAAAATTCATTTAACAACCTCAAAATGATGTAGCCATTTAACTCGGCTCATGCGTTAGTACTTCGTATATTGACAAAATTATGACATGTGTAAAGTTCCTTTAGCTCATGATCAAAGAAAGTGCAAGCCTAACTTCCCAACCATTTATACACATCACATGGTGATGAGCGGCATAAACATGGTTTAGTGATGTGAAAACGAAACCAAATTAAGGCATTTTTGCCTCGACCATGTGATAAGAGATAAACAACATTTACCCCCAATTTTTATCAAGCATTAGTGTAGTGGGGTATCATGCAATGAAGATTTGCGATCAATTCAATCAATGACAAAAGCAATATCAATGATTGTTTAAACATCTAAATATTCTAAAATTGAAAATTGAACCTGGGTTTCGAGTGTCGCGACGAGGTTGGATTTGAAAGGATGCCTTTTGATAGTTCAATTAGCATGCTGCTAAATTCAAGACCCTCATGATATCTTTCTTGCTCATGTCATAAATATATGTGGACCTTTAGCTCATGACTTCTGAAGCCCAAAAGTGCTCCCTTTTGCAAAGATGGACCAAACACTTTGGGTTGAACTCATGATATATTGGCCGAACTGACTTTGAAATTAACCACAAGGAAGTTGATAATGCCTGAGCAGTGGTCTATTTGAGACCCAATTTCCAAATAAGCTTTGAAAGCCTTTGGGATTTCCTGCGTAAACAATTCTGCTGGCCAAGGTGTACTTTTTCCTTAGAATCCCACAACTGTAATCTCAATCAGCATACATCAGATATCAGTTCCGCAACCGAACTCACGCTTGTGAAATTGATGTGTTTGACTGACGCTGGTAATGCCGGAGCGGTGCGTCTTTACCTTTGTCAGTTTGAGAGCAGTTAGGATTTACCATGACTCATGGAAACTTGCCTCAAGGACTCGCACGATGTTTCCGAACTCGCTTGCGAAGCCAAACTCTATTGAAATAAAATAGTATTTGAGAACCGGACTCAGCACCATGGAACCGACCTCAACATGTTGCCCTTCCGTAAAGTCGTCCCGCTGTTTGGAACTAATGCCGAAACCATTTGTGGTGAATGGTCGGTGTTGAAGACGAGGTCGCCGAACAATACCAGAAATGAGGTTGGGACCGTGATTGGACCTGAGATCGGCGCCGAGGAACTGATTGGATCGAGATCGCGTACCGAGCTCGCACCTGAACTGGTGTTATTAGCCTTCGACTCGAACCCAAATCGATTGGGTAAATCTGACACCGATCTTGAGAAGTTGTAGGAGCGTGAACGATAACAAGTTGAGGAACTCAGCCTAACGTGATTGTTTCCGTAAAATCATATATGAACTTGAAAAGAACTTAGCTTTTTCCCAAATTAGCAGCAAGAAAAGACCACATATTGATTCTAAATCTTGATCGTGCTGAAAAATCGAATCTTGGCTAGGGATTTGTTCCTCGAGAACTGATGTATCGATGTTGGTGGTATTCTAGAGATGGTATGCAGAAACGTGAAATAAGAAGAGAATAAAATTGGGACTAAGAGATACTTCTTTATGCTATTTCTTTGTAATTTGTTTTTCTCTTGACAATCATTGAAGATGAGTCACATATTTATAGTGATCATTAGAATTCTCTAGATACTATTAACTCTAAGTTCATGCACTCACAGTAACCTAGGTTCATGATTATGCAATTCTCTAGATACATGAACAGTAATTAATAATAAAGCATTTATGCTACTGCACATTATTCAACATTCTCCCCCTTAATGTGCTGCTCCTGAATTCCAAGAGCTGCTCTAAATTTCTGGAATTTTTCTCTAGGAAGTGCCTTTGTGAAAATATCAGCAACTTGATCATTGGACTTGCAAAATTTCAGCTGCACTTCATCTTCTTCAATTGCTTCACGAATAAAGTGATGTTTGATGGCAATATGCTTTGTTCGTCCATGAAAGACTGGGTTCCTCGCCATAGCAATGGCCGACTTGTTATCACAATGGATAGTCACAACTTCTTGTTTTTCATCAAAGTCTTCAAGTATTCTCTTCAGCCATATTGCTTGTTGAGTAGCTAAACCAGCTGAAATATATTCAGCTTCTGCAGAAGATTGAGAGACACTTTGTTGCTTTTTTGAGCACCATGAGAATGCAGCTGAACCAAGTGAAAAAGCATACCCGGAAGTGCTTTTCATATCATCCATGCAACCTGCCCAATCACTATCACAAAAGCCAACCAATTTTGTTTCAACTTTGCTGTCATATTTGATCCCATAATTCAAAGTCCCTTGAATGTATCTTAGAGCCCTTTTTGCTGCACCTAAATGAATGTGGCTTGGATCACTCATGAAGCGAGAAAGCAAACTTGTTGCAAACATGATATCAGGTCTTGTGTTAGTGAGGTAAAATAAGTTACCAATCAGACTTCTATAGTGACTAGCATCTACCTTCCTGCCACCATCTTCTTTCTTCAATTTTTCATTCACAACCAATGGTGTATCAGTTGGATTACAACCAAACATCCCAAACTTCTTCAATATTTTTTCAGCATATTTCTTTTGACAAATAAATACTCCATCATCCTCTTGGTAAATTTCTATTCCAAGAAAATGATGTAGCAAGCCCAAGTTGTTCATCTCATATTTATTCATCATGTCTTTTCTAAAATCTTCAATCAACTTTAAATTATTTCCAGTAAAGATTAAATCATCCACATAGAGTGCAACAATCAAAATATCAGCCATACCTTGTCGTTTGACGTATAAGGTAGGTTCATTCTTGCTCTTTTCAAAGCCTTTCTCCATGAAGTAGCTATCAATGTTGCTGTACCATGCTCTTGGTGCTTGTTTTAGCCCATAAAGAGCTTTCTTCAATCTATAGACTTTTTCTTCTTGGCCTTCAGTTTCAAAACCTTGAGGTTGTTCCACATAGACTTCTTCTTTTAATTCTCCATTCAAAAAAGCTGACTTTACATCTAGTTGATACAACTTCCATCCTTTTTGGGCTGCGAGACAGATTAGAGCTCTAATGGTGTCCATACGTGCCACAGGTGCAAACGTTTCTTCATAGTCAACATCTGGTTGTTGTAAATAGCCCTTTGCAACAAGTCTTGCTTTATTCCTCTGAACCGAACCATCTGGGTTATGCTTCACCTTGTAGACCCATTTCACTCCAATGGCTTCTTTGTCTTTTGGCTTATCAACCAACTCCCATGTCTTGTTCTTTTCAAGTGCATCTATTTCTTCTTGCATTGCCTTCCTCCAAGCATCTTCCTTAATGGCTTCTTCAAAATTTTCTGGTTCCACTTCACAAAAATTGCAGCTAGCATAAATGTCATCCAAACACCTCATTCTTACTGGAGTTGAACTAGGAGGTGATGTGCTGGAACTTGGAGAGGATGGAGTGCTGGTTGGGGAGTTCGGTGTGCTCGGAACTTGTTGCTCATTCTCAGTTGAGGTTGGACTTTGCTCTAAAATTATTGCTGGAGTTGTCTTCTCAATCTTTTCTATTTGCCAATTCCAAACAGCATTCTCATCAAATACAACATCCCGGCTAATGATCACTTTTTTGGTGTTTAAGTTGTAAAGTCTATAGCCCTTTGACATAGAGCTATAGCCAATAAAGATGCATCTCTGACTTGCTTCTTCAAGCTTTGTCCTCTTTTCCTTGAGAACTTGAGCATAGCAAACACAACCAAAAATTTTAAGGTGTTTCACCGAAGGCTTTCTTCTGCTCCATGCTTCAAATGGTGTCATATTCCATACAGCTCTTGTTGGGCATCTATTTAGTAGGTACACCGCTGTATTGACAGCCTCGGGCCAGAATTCTTTAGGCAATCCTTTCTCAAACAACATGGACTTAGCCATCTCCATAACAGTTCGATTCTTCCTTTCAGATACACCGTTTTGTTGAGGTGTATAGCCAACAGTCAATTGCCTCTCCACACCTTCTTCTTCACAAAATTTATCAAATTCATTGGAGGTGTACTCAGTTCCTCTGTCACTTCTCAAAACTTTTATAGACCTGCCACTTTGTTTCTCAACAAAAGCTTTGAACCTTTTAAATATCACAAAGACTTCAGATTTCTGTCTCATAAAATAAACCCATGTCATGCGGGTTAAGTCATCAATAAACAAAATAAAGTACCTATTTTGAGCATGAGACAAGGTTCTCATAGGACCACACACATCTGTATGCACCAATTCCAGCACTTCTTTGGCTCTCCTTGCTCCTTCCTTTGGAAACGGTTGCCGGTGGTGCTTTCCAAGTACACATCCTTCACAAACTCCTTGCTTTTTTCCGATTATTGGTAGCCCAAACACCATATTCTTTTGGGAAAGCAATGTGAGGCTGTTGTAGTTTAAGTGTCCGAGTCTCTTGTGCCATAGACCAGATTCTCCTTCTTCTTTGGCCATCAAGTTGAGATTCTTTTCATATTGAAGAGAGAGTGGAAAGCTTTTATTTTTTGCCATTTTTACTATAGCAACAAGACTTCCTTTTGAATCAGAAATTCTGCACTCTCGATTCTCAAAATGCAGAGAGTAATCATGTTCCAAAAGTTGTCCAACACTCAACAAATTTTCAGTTAATTGAGGTACATAAAGGGTGTCATGAATGACCTTACCTCCTTGTTTTGTTGAGACTCTAATGCTGCCTTTTCCTTGAACTTCAACATATTCTCCATTCCCTAATTTAACTTTTGAGCTAAATGAAGGATTCATGCTAATGAAAGCATCTTTATCTCCAGTCATATGATTGGTGCAACCGCTGTCCACATACCACACATTTTTGGATTCTTCAGTCGCCTTTAGACAAGCAAAGAACAAGTTTCCTTCATCTGTTTCTGCAAATGCAACATGTTGCTGGTTGCTAAAGTGACAATCTTTCTGTACATGCCCGAACCTTTTGCAATTCTGACACTGTGGCTTGCCTTTGTTCCAACAGTCTTTCTCTTCATGGGTATTCTTCTTGCATATTCCACACCATTTATTTGACTCTCCAATATTTTCTCGTCTACCATAAGTGCCTCTTCCTCTTCCTCGCGAGTTTCTGCCTCTTCCTCGACCTCTTCCAAATCTGCCACCTCTAGAAGACTCACCTCTATTTTGGCCTGATTTATCGTTATTGGATTGAATAGTGAGCTTGGATTGAAACGGGCTTTCAACTGACTTTTCAATGCGTCGTAACAACCTTTGTTCATAGGATCTAAGTGACCCCATCAACCCTTGAACAGACATGGTTGATAGATCCTTGGTTTCTTCTATAACAGCCACCATTGGATCAAACTTTTCAGTCAAGCTAATCAGAATTTTATCAACAATTCTGCGGTCATCTATTGTGTCTCCATGAGACTTCATTTGATTGACCAACTCAGACAATCAATTGAAATATTCATTCAAGCTTTCATTCTCTTTCATTTTTTCATTTTCAAAATCTCTTTTCAAAGATTGGAGTTTCACCGTTCTCACCTTTGAATCTCCTTCAAATTCTTGTTGCAGAGTTTCCCACGCTTCTTTGGCGGTTTTTGCCCTCATAATTCTTGGAAATATGGCTATTGAGACTCCTCTTTGAATCATCCCAAGAACTCCAGCATCTGTGATTTTTTTCTTCTTCAAAACATCACGTTGTGCAGCACTAACTTCTGCTGTATCTTCTGTTGTATCTTCGGTTTCTTCGTATCCTTCTTTGACGAACTCCAATACATCCAAAGAGGTGAATAAAGTCTCCATCTTTACTGCCCAGAAGTCATAATTTTCTCCTTCAAATAAAGGTACTTGGACATTGCTATAGGTTGAACTTATATTTGTTGAGTTGTTGCTTGAGGAGGCCATGACTCTTCACTTCCTTTTTCTGCTGCAAGGATCTAAGTGCTTTGATACCACTTTGTTGGTGGTATTCTAGAGATGGTATGCAGAAACGTGAAATAAGAAGAGAATAAAATTGGGACTAAGAGATACTTCTTTATTCTATTTCTTTGAAATTTGTTTTTCTCTTGACAATCATTGAAGATGAGTCACATATTTATAGTGATCATTAGAATTCTCTAGATACTATTAACTCTAAGTTCATGCACTCACAGTAGCCTAGGTTCATGATTATGCAATTCTCTAGATACATGAACAGTAATTAATAATAAAGCATTTATGCTACTGCACATTATTCAACAATCGACGTGATTTCATCTCCTGGACTCTCGCATTCTTTAATCTTAGTGGAGAGAACAGATCTGAATCACCATGGAGTTTTTCCTTCTCGAATCCATCACCGTGAGTGAAAAAGAGATGGGAGAAACCTCTCCCACTGTGGTCGCCAATGTTCCGAAAGGAACTCACCGAAAGAAAATCGTACTTCACGATGGTGATGGAAATCCGAGGTCTGGGATGATATCAGCTCCGATGTGAAGCGCGGGGAGGCCGCCACCTGCAGGCACGCCCAAGTCAGTCTATAGTAAATATGGGGCATCTGAGAGGAATGGAAAAAGCGTACCATATTTTAGAGTGTGGAGTGATATATATATATATATATATATATATATATATATATATATATATATATAGTGGTGCAATTGGGCTTGCTTACAATTGGGCTCCTAGGCCCATTATCTCTAGCCCAAAGTTGGATCCGGAACAAACTATATAGGGAAGTTTTAATGAAGAAAGAGAAAACTTGAATTAAATTTTAATGAAGAGATAAATTATCGTACAAGTTTTTATTTATAGGCAAAGTAGTCAGAAATTAGTGTGTCAATAGTTATAGCTACCCTTCCGGGACAATTATCGTACAAGTTAAACGTCTTCTTTTTCTAAAGTCAACTTGAAGTCTTGAACTGCTTACTCCCTCCCTCCGTTTATAATTTTTGGTACTTTTAGCTTCTTATTTTTGTTGCAAAACAATAGTACTTTTAAAAACCCAAGATATAATACATACAATTTTTTCAAATACACCATTTATATTTATTGAGTACAATTATTGAAAAGAATTTAAACAAAAAAAGATAGTATTAAATGTAAACTATTAATAAAAGAGTACAATATATTTCTGAAATTAAAAATTGAAATTAAATTAAAAATCTTAATACTTAATTAAAAAGTAATGTACAATTTTAGTCAACGGTAGTTATGTCATTTTACATAATTAAAAAAATTAAAATATACTGAAATTAATAAAAAAAATTAAAATACAACTATTATTAAAAATATAAAATTAATTTACTTTTTTTTAACGAATTAAATATAGTTGTCACAAGGGTACTATTGTGATCAACATCATATTATTTATTAGTTTATTTAGAATATATAGCATATCTTTGTATTCAAAAAAATTATAATATATTTTATCTTATTTCTTACTAGGTACACATCAAACAAATGATAAGATAGTGTTGGTTGTCTTGACAATTTCAGCGATATGGAAACATCAGCTCTTGAGTTTGAGTCTGAGTGTGAGCAGTTGTAATGTGTGTGTGGTGTTTATTTATCATTTCATCTAAGTAGGAAAAAAAAACACATGATAAAATAGTGTTTGTGAGATCTTTATCATATCCTATCTCTATATAGCTTTTTAACATATTTTATCTTTATTCTACCAAATGGACCCTAAGGGCCCGTTTGGTAGTCAGAGTATAGTTGAGACAAGATATAATACGAAGAAGAATATGATAGAGACATGATAACTCCCAATGGGGTTTTTTTTGTACCCCCACCCATTGACTCCATAACCCCACGTAGTCAGCGAAAAGTCGATAGTACCCCTAAAAAATTAACAAATTTACAAAACAATTACCATTTGTCACTTACATACGATTTGACCAGTCAAATTTCAGAGCGCATCGTATTTACCTCGTAGAAGATACATACGATTTCCACCAAAATTTCTCATCGTATTTAGCTATATACGATTTCCTTCAAAACCTGCAAAAACGAGTAAATCGTATTTACCTTTTTATAGATAAATACGATTTCCTCCAATATTTCGCATCGTATTTACCTCTTCTTAGGGAAAATACGATTTCTAATTTTTGGTAACTAACCTGTTTTTTTTCCAGTGTCTTCTTATCGACAGACTAACCAGGCGTCGTCGTCTTCCGCTCCCAGCACACGCACCCGCCGGAGAGTTGCGGGACTTGCCTCCACTAGGCGTAGGCGCGCTAAGGCCAGACAGCCCCCACAGCCGGAGTCCCCAGAGTTTGAGTACGAGCAGGGCCAGCAGCGCCACTCGTATGAGGAGGAGGACCAGTGTCATACCCTAATTTTGTCCGCCTAGGTCAAAACCCTAATTCTCAACAAAAATAAATAAATTAAGAAGTGTGGCGTATTTTGAAGAGTGTGAAGAACATTGTGCATGCATTTTTTTGAGTTTTTAGGGCAAAAGGGTATTTTGGTCATTTTCTAAAAATAAGATATTTTTTCATCAAAAATCATTGTGCAATTTTAGAGAAATTTATTTGAAGCAAGACACCCTTGGTCATATATTTTTTGCGCATACATGCACGCATTTGCATAAAAATTCAAATTCAAAAGAGGCATCAAAAAGGAATATTCTACAAAAATTTCAAGATGAGGTTTTTATGATATTTTTGGTCATGGTGATCTCATAAAATGGCATATTCCTAAGATTCCTAGTATGTGGCCTAAATTGGGTGTATTTTTGTACAATTATCCTAAGAAGAATAATCAAAAATGAAGGGATAATAGAATGGTCATATGATAGTACAATAGTACAAGATGACAACTAGCAAAACTTGGGCACCACTCTCCCTTGCTATTTCGAATTCACCCCCCCTTCATTTCCCTCTCATTTTGCATTTTTTTTGTCCCTCATCATGTGTGTTTCAATCCTCACCCTCCATTCAAATTTTAAATGCAATCCTAGAGTGAGATGAGATGCACAATGACCTAAATACCCTTAAACCTAGTTGCTCTCTATATATACCTTAGAAACCTCATCTCACATAGACACCTTTTTTTTGGCCTCACAATTCATTCATAAAACCCTAGCACACAAACCTCTCCTCTCCTCTCCTCCTTTGGCCGAAATCACAACAACCATTCCCTCCTCCATTTTTCTTCATTTCACTTCCATTTTCCATCTCATATTAACTCCTACTTCATATATCATCCATCTCTTCTACCAAGATTCAAGTGTTCATCATCCAATCTCAAGAACAAGGCAAGTTGCGCAAGGTTTTGGTGAAGATCTAGTTGATTTGTGGGTTTTCTCTTCATACTCTTTATTTATTAGCTTGGATTCAAGGTATACCTCAAAACTCTTGCATCATTCACTAAGTTTTTTTTGCATCAAAATGTAAAAATCATGTTTCTAATCTTGCATCCTACCATATTCATGCATTTTAGTGTTGGTATATTGTTGATTGTTGTTGGTGAGAGGTGTCTCAAACATTTTGACAAGCACTTAGGGAGGCTTGGGTGTTTGAGATTGCTTCTCACCCTTGAATAAATTGTGATTTGTGTTGTTATCATTTTGTTTGTTGCATTTTTGTGAAATAAAATTGTGTTAGGAAGCTATGAATGTTTCGCACCCTTAGTATAAAATAGGTTTAATCGAGTTTTGATGCATTTCTTTATGCAATCTTGTTATTGAGGCTTGATTTTGAAGTTCCCATGTCCAAACATGTTGTTTGATTTTGCCAATATTCATTTTTCATGTCTTCTTACTTTCATAAAAATCAAAAAAATATGAATAGTTGTTGATTTTGGTGTTTGATTGCTTGGATCTTGTGAATAAATGTTCCTAAGTCTTGTTAGTGTCATTTGCTCGCTTGATTTTGTGTATTTGTTGAATGAATTTGTTGTTTGGTTATGTTTTGGTTCGCAAGTTTCTAATAAGATAGGGTTTTTGTTATTTCTTTGTGAAAAGGGTTTGCAATTGTGAGTAAAATGATTTCTCAAATTGTTTTAATGTTGGTCGTTATGTACTTTGCTTGCAAATTATTCTATGTTGATGATTGGCAAGAGGACTCACACTTGTGCCTTAGGCATTTCACTTTAAGTGTTGAGGATTGCCTAAGATGATTCAACACAACCTTGTGCTTTGATTGAAAATTTTGGTTTGCTTGTTAGTAGCTTGTTTGCAAAATTACTCTATGTTGATGATTGGCAAGAGGACTCACACTTGTGCCTTAGGCACTTCACTTTAAATGTTGAGGATTGCCTAAGATGATTCAACTTCCTTTGTGCAATTCTTGTTTAAAAATGCAAATGCTAGTTCTCTAACTTGATTAATCAATTTTGGCTACAAAATGACTTGTTATTGCTTTCTTTTGGTCACTTGTGATCATGCAAATGCGATGTTCATTCTAGGTTAATAATTTGTTTTGTGTTGATGATTTGGTAAAAGGACTAGACACTTACGCCTTTGTGCATTGTCTCAAATGTCAAGGATTGCCAAAAGGGATTCAACCTTGTGCTTTATCTTGTGTTGACACCTAATTGAATTGAACTTTTGTATGATCTCTTTGTGTGCCTATTGTTGATCTTACATATGCATGCCATTAGATGTTGATGACTAAGTGTCATTCTTGTGCTCAAATGTTGTAATTGGTAATGTTTATGCTTATGCTTACATTGTTGATTGCTTTGCTTGCAATTTGTTAAATGTTGCACTTTGGTTCTTGACTTGGAAATTGATTGAATGTTCTACTTTCTTTTCCTTTTGGATGCCACGCCATCCCAACAAACCTTTTGTGACCAATGTCACCCTCAAACTCCCTTCTCCATTCTTCAAATCAATCATTTTCTAAAGCTTTTTTCCAAACTCAATCTTTTCTCAAATTGTTTTCATAAGACAATCAAATTCTTTCTAAGATCAACAATAAACCTTTTTGAAAATTCATAAGGAGGCAAGTCGGACGTACGGCCGGTGTTGTCTAGCGTCCTAAGATCGGAGTTGTACAGCTCAAACATCTTGGGATACTTATGAGAATTAAAACAAGTAATTAACAACTTGAACCCTATTTCAAAAAATGAGTAAGGAATCGAGTCGGATGTACATCCGGTATTGGTTAGCGTCTTAGGGTTAGCGAGCTGTACAGTTCGGGCGAGCCTAAGATACTTGCCAAATAAAAGCAACCAACCTCACAACAAATCTTTTTCTTCCTTAATCAAAAAACATTTTCAATAAGTAGGGGGCACGTCGTCTGTACAGGCGGGGTTGTCTTTGTTCTAGGTCTAGTGGACTGTACAGTCTAGGACCGAAAACCCCTACAATAAAAAACACCAACACAAAGTTTCCCGACTAAGGAGAACTACGTAAGCTTTGAATTCTCCATCGCACCGGGAGATACGTAGGAGCGGGTCACATCCCGTCAAGCACACTTTTAAAAAATAATAAAAAGATTCTTCTTTTCCCCCGTTTTCAAAAACACTTTTCTCAAATAAAAAAGAAGTAGAACGAATTGTTTCAAATCAACTCTGTCAAAACCGCACATCAAGTTAAAGGTTCCCTTTCGGTAGAAAGGAGGTGTGGGATGCTAATACCTTCCCCACACCTAACCGACCCCCGAACCTACATCTCTAGTTCTCAAAGGACCACCCGCTTTAAAAAGGACCCTTTTCAATGTTTTGGTCCCTAAATAAAAAATGTTGATGGCGGCTTCACAAATTCTCACGTTGTACGATGAAAGGTCCAATCCGGATTTTTTTTCGGGGTGCAACAACCAGCATATGGGCGAGCCTCAGCAGCAGTTCTATCAGGACCAGGACCAGCATATGGGAGAGCCTCAGCAGCAGTTCCACCACGATCTGGAGGAGCATTCTCTATTCACTAGGCTTGAGTGTCATGTCTGCTACCGTGTTCAGCTTAACCTGGTTAGTGAAATTTATTTTTTTTACATTGTGTTTGTATTTATATTCATCTTTATTTACATAGCATAATTTTTTTAAAAATTTTTTTAAAAACAGATCTATGAGCGTAAAGTGAAGGCTACGAACCACGGTAACAAGCTAGCTAAGAGACTCCTACTCTATTCGCAGAACCACCAGTTTTGGGAGAGGTTCACAGCTTCAGGTTTGGCCCCTCTCATATTGACAGGGCATACTACTATGGACCACGAGCTACTGTCCGCTTTTGTTGAGAGGTGGCACCAGAAGACCTCGTCATTTCACCTACCATTCGGTGAAATGACCATTACTTTAGATGACATCTCCTATTTGCTGCACCTTTCGCTCTCAGGCAGATACTACAGAGTACCGCCCACTAGTGTCACCGCTGATCAGGTAGTTCAGCTTGATGTGACATATCTCGGGGTTACTGAGGAGGAGGCCCGTGCTAAGTGTCGACTTGGTTAGGGGCCGTATTACCGTTTTAGCTGGCTCGAGGACATAGTTGCTACCTCGTCCATTGCTGCTGACATGACTCCTGGTGTTAGGGCGATGATCCTTCTGGTTGAGTTGGAGCATCTTCACAGTGAAGACGTATGACAAGGCTGAGGCCAAGTGGCTGCTGCTGCTTGAGGACCTTACTGCTGATAGTGCTGGATCATATGCATGGGGTGTGGCTGGACTTGCTCATATGTACGACCAGCTGAACTATGGATCGTTGGACTAGGTCAAACATTTAGCTGGCTACCCCTCCATGTTACAGGTAAAAAATTGTGTTTTTTTATTTAAATAATTTAAATAATTTTGTTTTTAATTTAAATAACTCAGTTATTTATCTTTGCATTTCAGAGCTGGATTTTATGGTACTTTCCTCAGCTGGTACAAAGGCAGCCATCTGATGTGCAGGGCACACCACTCTGTGGGGTTTGGAAGAGGAAGAAGACAGATGCGCTGAAGTTGGTCGATTACAGGCGGAGGATTGACGACCTCACTGCTGATGATGTATGCTGGCGACCATTTGAGGGTCATCGGGATGTTAGACCATTCGAGCATGTTGCACTCTATAGGGGTTTCCTCAGCTGGGGTGACATCACCGTTCCCTACATGCCAGATAGATGCCTCCGCCAGTTTGGGTACGTCCAGGTCATCCCACGCCCCCCTCTCACCAGTCGTCCTAGCCATGATGACTGCATTTTCCAGATTTCCCACTATTTGCCCACTGTGCACGAGGTGCTTCAGACGACTAGGCCTGCTCGGGATTTAAGTGAGGTTGCTGCAGACTACTTAGAGTGGTACGTCAGAGTATCTATTCCCAGGCTGTTGCCGGTTGCACCACCACCACCAGAGCAGGCAGCTGCACCACCACCCCCACAGCGCGATCCAATTTGGGTACAGAGTGTGATAGAGGCGGTACAGGAGGGGCTTCGTGCAGGGCATATTCGTATGGCAACTCCGACGTACGCTCGTCTCTACCAGTTGATGCAGATGCTAGATATAGAGACCGATGATTAGGGCCTTTTATATTATTACTTTTATTTTATGTCTGTACTTTCTGGATTTATTTTTGAACTCTTTTATTTTATATCAGTTGATTACTATTTATTACGAGTTTACTTAAAATTTCTATTTCATTCATTTTATTGATTCGATAAAACAAAGTAACATAAAAGATAAAACATAACAAACTAAACCCTAATATTCCGGATCTCGCAAACGACGTAAAATCTCATTCACGCTCCATTGTGTTTCCACGTACAGCTCCAAAGGCTTATACCCCATAAGCCTGTCGTGAATGTCGAACATGGTCGTCACGTCTTCGTCGGTCTTGATAGACATCGACGAGTAGGAAATGCAGCCATCATCTCCACAATCGGGTTTCCGATAAGTGATACCGGTGACGTCACGGTCATCCCCAATCACTTGAACTTTCGACCACACTTTATCCTTCAAACCATCAAACCCCATGGCGCGGTGGATTCGGCATAACTCCGGCCTCGGACTCCAAAAGTAGACCCCATCTTCTCTCATCGTGATGTTGCCCCCATAATGTATAGCGCAGAGCCTATTCTCAGCAGACTGTTGTGTTAGGTAAATCTGCATTTTGGATGTGTGAGAAATGTATTTGAGAGTGAAATTTTGGTGTGAAATGAATGAGGGTGGGGGTGTGTATTTATAGAATTCGTGAATGAATATCAACCGTTGATACTATCCGTGCAATCTACACCGTTGAATAAATAGCCGTTAGGCCAGCGGAGTAAATCTGGTTGTCGATTAAAATACAAATCGTATTTACCTATGATTTAGGGTAAATACGATTTGTATTTTAACAAATCGTATTTACCTAAGGTCAGGGTAAATACGATTTGTATTTTACAAAGCGTATGTACCCCCACCCATAGGTAAATACGCTTTGTATTTTGTCTGAATCGTATTTACCTCACCCCAAGGTAAATACGCTTTTGTTTTTTGAACTATCGTATTTACCTCACCCTAGGTAAATACGATTGGAAATTTTACAGGCTAATCATATGTATCCACCAATACGTACATACGATTTGTAAAAAACAAATCGTATTTATATCTTCAAAACCTAAATCCGATTGAGGCAAAAAAAAGACAGGGGTATTTTCGTCCAAAAAAAAGGCGTGGGGGTATATAGGTAAGCTGTGGGGGTACCAAAAAAAAACCCCAATGGCGGAGCTTCTTGATCTTGGGCCATGGCCTTGGCCCGTCCCAATAAAAAAATCCAAGAAATACTAGGTTGCTTACTTAACCGTAAACTGTAAAATATTGAACGTTCTTTTGGTTATTTTGCTTTGGTTTTTCAATAGGAAATGCAAGCTACTCTCCGTGACTTCGCGGCTTCTTCATACATCGATCTTATCATTTTATGAGATTGTTTTGTTTCCAAAATGGATCGTATACTTTTTATCACGCTTGATCTAATTGTTTGCAACATAAATATCACCCAAAAAGGAAGTGGAAAACCTAATTTAGTAAACTAAATTGAATATCGATGGTGTGAGGATTAAGCTCGAGTTTGGTAACTTTGGTTGTAACTAACAAGAAGAAAAATTACTTCTTGATTGATAGACTGTTTTCCCTTATCTTGATTCTTCCAATTTCTATAGCCACAATTGAGAAATCTTTTTCAGCAATGATAATTATCACTTAGAATGCGTAGTGCATCATTTTAAGGTATTCAATTTAACTTTTTTTATGGCCAACTAATTTGTACTTATTACAACTTAATGTTTTTTTTATATATTTTGCATATTTAATTTATATATTATAAATGGTTTATTTTAGCGGCTCACCTAAGTTTTTAGTCAAGCTCCGCCACTTGATAACCCTATTATATCATGTAATTGATGTGCAACACCTGATAAGATATAAGATAATATATATTATTCACTTTTTACGTACAAAGATAACATAGGTTATTCTATTATATATTTCTAATCCACCACACAAATGTCAAATACAATAATTCTCTTATAAATTACTAATGTGTAATGAAACCATATTTTTTCTCATAAAAAAAAAAAATGAATCCATCTTTTTTATTAAAAATTAATTCAGCATTTTACATATTCAAAAGGTGAACATTAATTCTTGTTTGGACAACAATGACAATGACAAGTATGGTCGCTGTGACAACGCCCAGTAGCATCTATTTCTTTACACACTTTTGCCTTGCAGTAGAAATAGCAATACCCAGGTACACTAAACCATCCACAATACTTATGTATAATGTATTCACATTGTGGTTGGTTATCAGCCTTCAACATTAGCATATGATTTCCTGCACAAAATAATTTAATCTAGTCATTCACAAACATCGTTTGTCAGAGATTAATTCTCAAATGATTATTAAATTGCACACTAAATAAATCTAAATATCAATGTGCATACCAAAATCAATGGAGAAAATAAGAAAGATGATGGAAAAACAAACGATGATCTTCATGTCTTTGGTTTAGGAACAACGTTCAGCTTTCAATTGTGACATTGAGAGGTCCTTGAGTTTTATATGCACCAAATTAAAGGCTTTAAAATAACCAAATTTATTTATTTTTGACTGGGATAATCGAATTTAATGAAGGAAGTAATTATATAGGGAAGGTTTAATGAAGAAAGAGAAAACTTGAAATAAATTTTAATGAGGAGATAAATTATGAAAGAGAAAAAAATATTATGAAACTTTTTGAAACTTAAAAGTAATAATAAATATATAAATTGAAAGATAAACACTCAGAATTGTATTTTCACATATAGCTATAAAATTGTTGTATGATTTGCTAGTCATGTTGCGGTGTTTGTTTGGTTTAGATTGACAGATCAACTACAATTTATTACAGATTAAGTCAATGGCTTAGCGTCAATGTTATAGATTCGGAGGCATGGGTGTTCTGGTCAATTTGATTATGTCCTATTTGTAATTTTTTTGTCAATTTGTGCTATTAATTTGGATGATGTAAGTTTGCTCACAGATTCGTTCTGTTCGATTTTAGCAATGTTGAATTTGTAGTTTTGACGTATTCTTTAAATATGAATGAATGGTAACTATACTTGCTTTAAAAAAAAATTAGGGTTTTAAAAAAATAGAAATAAATATAAAAGCCACGTAGGATTTCTGTTAGTCAACTGTGTTTTTTGTAATGTTTGACTAACAAAATGACCAATTTCAAAAAAGTTGATTTTGCAGTGACTTTTTACTATTTTTTTTGCGGGGGTTTAAACTAAAACACGCTATATTTGCAGGGGCCTAAAACATATTTAGACCATTCTTGAAAAGTCCCACAAAGTGGCATGTTGCTTTTCTATCAAACAAGAAACACCTATTACTCTGATTCTAATGAAAGAGAACATGGGTCATTGCTGTTGACCGGCTAACCCAACACAGTTCGCAGGGTATTCGCAGTGTATTCTCGCGATAACCAGCATTATCCTTTTCAAGGATTCTATGTTGAAGCTGAAAATCAACTTCCTCAGTAAAAATTTACGGTCTTATAATGTTCATGTGTTATTCATCACACACACAGCAGCAAAACTGTGGTTCCAAAAGAAAGAATTGGCACTCGGTTGAAACAATCCACGAACACTAGCACTAACACCCTGGTACCAAGTAACAGAAGCTATATTTATTTCTGTTAGTCTAGCAAGATATCATGTCACATAAAAATAAATATACAACTTATTTTATCAATATTGATACATTGAAAGATATAAGCTTCTTGCCATATTTTCATTTAGAATTACAGACCATATATCCTATAAAATATAGACAGTGGAAGTTTAACATTTATCCACTTAGCTAACTATTCATCTCAGAAGCTAAGTTCCTTAGACGAATTGATCAATCACATATCAATGATCAATCTACATATTTGAACTGCTATTTACTGTCTCAATTATGCTTTTACATATATAACATACTGCACAGATGACAGAATCACCCCCAAAAAATAATTGCAAGCACATACATACATACTATGGCTTTTCAAATGCACCTATTCTGTGATTACGAGAATATACAATTATTGCCTCACCTATTCAAAAGACCAATATTGGCATGATGTTGATGTTATTCAATTATCTTGCTAGCTGGTACTACATCTTGTCTCTGTACATATGCAGAAGGAAACCATCCAGCATTGCCCTTAAATTCTCCTTCAGACCATCCATTAGGAGCAACCTAGAAATTGAATAACCAAAAGGAAAATGAGAATGCAAGTCAAATCAAAAGTAGCACTAGTAGTTATTTCATTTTCGACTTACACCAGAAGCTATTGTTTGAAAAATTCATAATCATTGTAAGATTCTTTTCATAAGTACTTGTTAAGAAGCTTACCGATACGAACTCTAAAGTCGTTAAAGCAATACCTGTCGTACTACAACATAATCATCAACTGATAAATTTAGCTCCCCTTCAGCTTGAGCATCAAATGGATGTATAACCTAAAAATAGACAAATGATGATGAGCATGAATCAATTTCAGAATGTAAATGAAAGATTGTACTTGAACAGCAGCCAACTGCCGGAATGTGGCTATATGTAATGAGGAGCTCAAAAGACAATTTAATTTTATTCCTTAGTACGTGACTTACTTTGGCAAAAAAGTATGTGCCCATTTGACTGTCGTGTTTGTAATCAAAGCCATTTGAATTAGTTTTCTCATCTGCGGATTGATTATGTCCATCTTTTGGACGTGGAGATGATGTAGGGTCTTGTGGTTGTCTCTCATCAATCATCTAACTCCAAGAACATCCAATAGAAGGTACGGGTTAGGAATATGATCAGAATATTATGCCAGAAGCCAACATGAAGAATAGACATAAAACCTGGGACCAATTTTTCCAATTTTAAGGAAGTGTTGGGTACAGGGTAGCTAACCTCAGCATATAGTTTCTCTAGAATATCAAGGGCATGCCGATGATACGCTCTCTCAGCATCCACCTGCCCAAAAGGAGATCAAATATAAAATAAAAAGAAAAAAATAGTTTTTTCGAAGTTCAAAAACCATACGAAAATAATATAACCAATGTATAAGTGAAGCAAACAGTAGATAAGATACCACATTATACATGGTGAGGGCCAAAATTTACTATCATGAATTTAGATTCTCATCAATATTTTGAACCATAGCTACAGAAAATTGATCACTACCATGTCAAGAAATCAAGTTACTACCTACTAGTTCAAGTAACCAAACCCTATGTTTAATGTGAATATTTGAATATTTCTATTAATCCACTCAAGTCTACAGCCTAATGGACGATTTTACTGTGAAAAGCATGTGATCAGCATGCAGATTTTCCTATATCTTTTTTGTATCTTCATGTAGGAAACAACTTGGCCAATGAGAACTTTCGATAAATGCTAGTGCGTCTCTTGTATGAATAATAAATAGAGACATCTTCAGAATTTTAATAGTTAACTTCCATTCAGCCATTAGCAATGTATAACACCGTAAAATTGCACATAAAAGCCAAATCAGCAATTACATGGCAAGAAATTACTTCCATGAGGAATCTAGCATACCATTGTAGAAAGGCTCTGGAGGGTTATCTGTTGCTGTTGTTCTTCAACTGACAACATAGCAGCAGTTGCTTCTCTACCAAGTGCCGCCAAGGCAGATTTAAGCTCTTTCAACCTTGTTTCTGCATTTTGAAGCCTCATAGAATTGTCTGCAGAAACAGAAGAAGTCCTCAACTTTGATCGACGCCTCAAAACTTCAGCAGCCTGATGAGAAGATATCTAAGATGAATATCATGCATTGCACACCACCATATGCATGCCATTGTGGCAGTAATTATTACCTGGGCATCTACTTCCTGACGAAGTTTATCATAGTGGTGAGTAAGGTGGCGTGCATCCTCCAAAGGAGCTCCTGTTATTTGTGCCCGCAGTGGCTCAGAGATCTATACAAAATCTAAAGCACAATTAGAAGCACCAAAATGTTTTTTTTGGGCAAAATGGAAAACTCAAGATGAGTATATGATATACAACTTTTGGTAAATCAAAAAACTTGCCGATAAATTTAATTTACTAATTGTTCCAAATAATTAGTACTTACCCTAAGAAGAATTAACAAGTGAATAGTTCCCTTAATTTTATTTTTTTGAAGAAATAGTTCCCTTAAGTTGTCTAAGCAAATAGTTCCAAAGAACTACGGCATCGTATTTCCTATCAATAAACAAGAAAAAAGAACTAATATCTAGGTATATGATAGTGTTTAACGGGTTTGGGTCTCACTCCCAAAAGCTAGCTTAAAGGAGGAGGGGGACCAACCACATCTAAGCGTTGCACAGCCAGGAAACTCGGCAATGTGAGACGAAAATGCAACTTCAACAGATAGTAAAAAATTATTGCAGCAAGATTACAAGTAAATAAGAAAGGCGTAAAGTTACACCAAGTAACATTAACTTGCACATTTATATATCATATATCATATGCTCTACTGTAAGGCTATATTTCACAAAATGAACTCTCAAAGACTAGTAGACTACACTAAAGTAAAGAGTCTGAAAGAAACTTCGCAAAAGATTACCTGATCACTTAAGATCCCTAGCAAAGTCTCCCTCTCATTTTCCAATATTTCATACGAGTTACCGAATTGAAGAGAAGCCCTTGCAAGGGGGTAATCACTACTGTGATTCTCAGTTCCATACTTACAGCAGTCCTTAACCATCTTCCTTACTGGAGTATATACAAAAAAAAACACTAATTATTAGCCTTGAAACATAAACCAAATGAACCAAATTAATACATGGGCAAAAGGCCAAAAGCAAAGTCACCTATCTCAATCTGCTTAGAACTAACAGAGATGAATCCTTCAATACCACGAACAATATGCCGCTGAAATTGCTGTAAGCATCACATTGGTTAAAAAACTTCACCAAACAAAGCTCTATGAACTTATTAAATGTCAGCCCCCAGATGAAAAGAAAACTGATATGATAATACAAAAACACCTTGGCAGTCTTTGTAGAAGTGTATAACTTTTGAAGCTGTTGGTAACATTCAAGTTCAGATTCATCAGTAGTTAGTGGTTCATTGCTAAGCTGGCCTAGCTGTCTAAGTATAGCCTGCAACAACAACATCATCAACATCAACATCAACATCAACATCAAAATCAACATCATGACATAAGACAAAAGTCAAACAAATGAAATAAAACCACTATATACAAACAGTAAAGTGAACAGTTTACAAACAAAATTTACAGTTTCAGTTTATTAGTTTAAGAATCCCCCACCATCAGTTCAAGCTTGAAGTAACAACAAGCCTTTCATGTAACACCTCACTTCAAAAATTCAAGTTAAATTGATGTTATCAGTTATCACACCATGCTACAGAAGTAATTTTAACCTAAATGGTAAATAGTAGCACAGAAATCACTAAACAATTAACCAATTAGCAAAGTACACTAACAAAAAATAAGTATCATCTGAGAGAGAAAAAGAATATAAAGATAAGGAATTAGTTGAATATAGGAATTATAACCTGTTGTTGTCTAGCAACTTGTTCTCTCAATTTGCTAGCTTGCTTCCGAATAGCATCCATTATTTACAATAAAAACAGTGACTTTGTTGAAGTATAGAGAGGAAATGATCAGAAAAACTTTGGATTGGGGTTTCAATTGGTTGAAGGAGAAGACAAAGGTATTGGGATCAAAAAGTAAGGATTGATTATCTGTACCTGAGCCTTTCCAGAGAGAGAGAGGTTTGCAACAGTTAACAGAATAGAGGGTATAATAATACTAATAATAATGGAATGGAGTGGAATGAAAGATGGGGTTATTGGAGTGAAAGTGAAAACTTGAAATGTTAATGAGAGAGAATCATGGGATTAGGGGGAAAAAGCGTCCTTTTTAAGACTACCACCCGACACGGACACGCGCTTGAGTTTGAGGAAATTACTCTGACCAAACAAAACGCTGTTTTGCTCTTATACGAATTTCTATTAGCCGGCAATAAATAAATAAATATTATCAGTGTCCACCAGCCTAGTGATTATGATTATTATTATTATAATAATAATAATTATACAATAAAATAACAATAATAGTATATAATTGGATATTTATCATTAAAAAATAATATATAATTTGTATCTTTTACTTATTTTTTAGAAATATATAAACAGTTAGTAAAAATTAATGGCATGCATTTTTAAAAAAAATACTATGTTAATAGAAATAGTTACACTTTGCTAATTATATTAATCAATTTATCTTTTGCCAAATATCTTGTATGATTGGAGCATGCATGACAAGAATTCACCAGATTGATTTCAATGAAAAACCACTTGGTTGTAGTTAATAATATGTAATATATTTGCATACTTAAGAAGGAACAAGGATATATTCTTGACAGATATGGTGGTAAGAAAAAGGTTGTTTTAAAGTGTTACAATGGCGCCGCTTCCAAATGAATGAAATTAAGTCCATGTTGCGGTCTAGATTTGTGTTTTTTTTAAATTGGTAGAAATGTCAGTTGGAAGGAAGAGTTCGATTGATCTCGTTGTTATGATGATGGAAAAATTGCATAAGCTAAGAAAACTTAATCTCATCAGTGATCTAAACATACACTTAAGTGCTTACATCTCATTCGATTGATGATTGAAAAATGAGATATATATGAAAATGTGTAGGATGACATCACTAAACAATTCACTAAAGGAGTTTCTTGCTTAATAGCATCAAGCTACTCACGTAGGACGATGAATATTGCATTGATGCTCGATTAGCTCTAGTGCTCGTAAATTGTTAGAGTAAGTCCTACTGCCAATCTATTATGAATGATTGTTATTTTTATTATAACTTCAATTCCATATTGACTATATGTATAAGACATTTATTATGTTATTAATGGTTTAGCATGATAAGGTCCTTGGAATAGATAGTTCATTCAAACACCAGTGGGTATACTGACCACATCTCATGGACTATAAGATACGAGATATTTTGTCAGATTGACCCACTATAAGGACACTTTTCAACAATCAGCTGAGTACTTTGACCTGAAGTCATTATGATTCTTAATATGTACGTAGACTTTATGCTATCAAACATTTTCTTAACGGGATACAGTGAATCATATTGATGTATGTCAGTGATATAGAAAGTATTTACCCCCCCTCATATCAGGAGCAAATGCATTTAGAATGAGACATGGAACAATGCATGTCCATGCTTAGAATGGCAAATATAAGATATTGAGCCTATTCGGATTACAGGTCTACTTGTGATCAAGAAACGTACGATACGATAAGACATATGAACGAGGACATGAGCTTCATAGTGCACATGACTGCGACAAGATTCTTATCGGATCACTGAAGTCTCTATTTCACTATTTGTAGCAAGAACAATTTCTGTTTTACTTTTAACATATAAACTAAAAACATTATAAAATTCAAACAAAAGAGTGTCTCGAGAATTAGTTTTTTTTATTTATAAACTGAGTATCTAACACTGCTGCATGCCCAATACTGAATTCAAACTCAAGACCTTAGTTAAGCTGGAAGAGACCCCTACCATCTCATCCAAGTGCTCTCGGGCGTATTTTTGAAGTTGTAATTTATGTTATTATTATTATTTTATTTTTAAAAAAAAACAGCGAACTTGCATCTCCCAGACAGATAATATTAAACTAACGCACTGAATCTCAGATGTGAGAAACATTGAGCAACCCCTACAGTTAGACGAATTCTTTAATGGAAAAAACATATATATTACAAAAATAAATAACAAGAATCACTTGCAGAAGTGGAATTTCTGAAATTATACATAAATCATATACACTTAAATTGGAGTGAACAAATGTGACTAAGATTACAGATGCTAACAAAAGAGGGGGAGGGGGTCACAAAAGAGGAAGGGAGAACCACGATGAAACATCACATGCAACTCAACTCAGGAAGACAAAGAAATGCATGCAAGTGTCCAGTGATGAAATCCGACGAAGAACATCTTCTGTCGTGAAGTGTAATGAAGGACATCTTTCATTAGATACTTGCTTTAAGAATGAATGCAATTGAGATGAAAATTTGAGCTGCAGGTTCTGAGCTTCTTCCATAGCTTCTGACTTGCAAGTAATTTGCAATGACATGGTTGCAAACACAACATACCGTTCATTTGTCTTCGCAAGCTTTCTAGTCAGAATCATAGAAGTCACTTGGGCATGGAGTTACTACCTCCGATTCAAGCAACTGGACCACTCTGTGCATAGTGGGTCGATCCTCTGGACTTGAGGAAATACACTGAATAGCCACAGATAGCAAGGCATCAAGGCTCTCCACCTGCACCCCGTCGCATAGTGGATCGACGATTTCCCTCGGCCTGTTTTCGGTAATAAGAAAATTCAACTGCAACAATGGCAAATGTGGTATTAGAATGGGAATCCATTCCCCATTACAAAACTAAGACTATCTTGGTTTTGTAATTACATACAAGCTACACAACTTGTGTGTGTACTAGAAGAGGATAACAAGTTTCAGTTATTTCACCAACTTAAATTATACAATTAACATTCTCATTCACACCCAGTCTATGCTAAATTATAGTGGTGGTAACCATAAGGAACCCCATTTTATGGCATAACATGACGTAGTTATAAGAATATGGTTCCTCTAAAGTGCAAGATGCACTTTTAAAGAGTAAAAGGTGAGGTTATAACTGTTGATTGAAAAATCAACAATTAAGATTATGCACATGTATCACAAATTATGAAATGTTCAAGTCTAAATTGTTTAATCAACAGTTTATAACCCTACACCTTTCTCTTTAATGTGCACCATACACTTTAGAGGAACCAAATTATTGTTTCAAATTTCAATGTCAAAAAAAGGTTCAGTAAATATGTTCAAAAACTAAAACTAAAAAAAGTTAAGTTATTAAGAAAATAGAGAACAGATTATAATTTGCACTAAAAACTAATATTTAGGTGCATGGCATACCCAACCAACAATATTGAGACCCTTTTCAATGAAGGATGCATCTGTCGGTAGTTTTCCACTAAGCACTTCAAGTGTCAGCACACCAAAACTATACACATCGGTCTTCTCAGTTGCTCTGCCACTTTGCATATACTCTGCAATCAAGTAATGAGGCTTGTGTAAACAATATGGAGTTAAAATGAAAATCTAATAGTCTAACAAAATTCATATTTTAGCACACTCAAACTTAACCGGCCTTTTCAATGTCACAATTGTGAAGCCCAACACAAATATTGATTATTTTCTTTGTGAAGAGAGAAATGGGTGAGAGAATGTATCATAGATTTGAGGTATTGTTAGTATAAGATAAATAGAGAAGAGAGAAACAAAGGGATTTTATAAATTGAGACAACAGCCCATATCTTACCAAGTAAAACTTTTTTGACAATTACCACGTAAAAATCTTAGTTAATTGATTTAATTTTTTATTTTAATTAATTAATATTTTCAACACTGCTGCATTTCCTCTCAAAAATCAATCCACCAAAGAAAGATATTTAATGTGAACACGTCAAAACAAGAGAAGCAAATAAACATCCATGCAGTGTTAGACATCCATGCAGTGTTAGACCACCAAATAACTAGTTATAGATACCACCGACAAGAGACTCTAATTAATAGTTCAAATGCTAATACCATCAATCATGCTCCAGCAAACTATTAATAGAGTGAATATCATGTCCATTATGTATTTCTTAGTTCTTACCTGGAGCTAAATAACCAAATGTTCCAGCGACGATGGTAGTGATGTGAGATTCTTCATCCTCCAGAAGTTTGGCAAGTCCAAAATCGGAAACCCGAGCATCCAATTTTCCATCAAGCAAAATATTGCTTGATTTTATGTCTCGGTGTATGATCCTAGGGGAACAATCGTGGTGCAAGTAGGCAAGCCCTTTTGCAGCTCCCATGATTATATTCAAGCGTGAATCCCAGTCTAGTTGCTCAGATCTTTCTGTGCAATGCATCACAAGCATTATTATCTCCCCCAAAAAGATTTAAGCAGAGATTCCTACCTATACTAGCTTCCATGTTAAATTTGTTTCAACTAGTGCAGAATAAATAGAAAGGCCATACTTAACAATCAAACTACTAAAGCATAATAGCAACAAATCCCAAGTAGGCTTAAGTTATAGCAAGTTATAACCTAATCTTGACACAGCAAAAGGTTCCATAGATCACGATTCCTGGTTGAATTGGTATTACATATCAAAAAACATCAAATGGCAAAGAAAAGGTTGCTATTACATGTTTAATAATGAATGTGCACATAAAAAACCTAGTTAGGGATTTGGTCAGTTATAGGAAGTAAATGGTGATTACCGCATGTGAATATCTGACTTTCTAATTATCACATGCCCTCTTAAGAGTCTCACTTGTACATAATGATATAGCTTTAGCTGCTACATGTATTAATATGAGGATAAAAGATAGCAAGTCTTCAAATAAAGATCTCACCATGAAGAACTTCATCGAGACTGCCACCAGGTAGGTAATCGTATATTAACAACTTTGATGTAGGTGAATTGCAATATCCTCGTAAGTTCACCAGATAACGGTGTTTGATGCTACCAAGAATTTCAAGCTCCCTCTCAAAAAAACGATCAAAGCCCTCATTCAACTTTACAATCCTTTTCAAAGCAAATTCATTTCCATCATCCATTGCAAGCTTGTAAACAGTTCCAAATCCCCCTACCCCTATTATGTGTTCCTCATTCAAAGTCTCTAGCTTCTTAATAATGTCTTTTGAAGAATACGGTAGGTCTCCGTGAAACATGACTATCGAGGCACCTACAAATAAGTACATTATTCCAAGATATTAACTTCCAAGGACTTTTCATTGCATAAAGTACAAAAAAGCTAGTTCAAATATGCCATATGCAAGCCACAGAAAGATAAGGAGCACACCTGCACCGACATCCATTGCCAAACTTATTTTATCATTCTTGCTGAACTTTTTATAAAGAAAACAACCCCAGAAGCACATAAGTGCCACTAAAAGTAGTGCGCCCACAGTTGCTGATGCACTGATGAAAAGTCGTCCAGAATATTTCTTCTTTCCAATTTGACTTTGGTCTATTAAGAGTAAAACAATAGAAGTCAAAATAAAATTGGTGACAACATGATCTAACTGACTGTACTATTCACATTGTCAAAACTGTAGTAGTCAAAACAAAAAATTATTGAAGTCAAATAAGGACTGTGCCAAAATATTAAAAGTCAAACAAATTTCATGACCTGTTAGCTTACATTGTTTAGATATTTTATAAAAGAAAAAGAATCTTGGGATAAAATTACAAAATGAATAGTCTCATTAGATTTATGTTGATGAAAACAAAAACAGAAAGTATCTTTAAACTGCATTTCTAATTACATCATAAATTGCTGCGCAATTCCGTCAGCAAAATTAAGAATTTCTTAGCTATGAGCCAATAACGCGCTTAGGTGCTTTCAGGATAAATCCTTTCCGGTGGTAAGGTTTTGTTGAAATAACATAGAATTGAATTCTAACTTTCCATTTTTATGTTGATTGATTTAGGGGGTTATCTTATCCTTCTTAGCTCTCTGAACACATTCCAATAAAATTTCTTTTCTTCAAATGAATCATGTATAACATAGATAACAAGTAGTCTAAAAGAACCCGAAGCAATTCATTTAGTCACATAGTGATTAGTGAAGGACGCAGTTCTCCATTTGTAAAACAGAACATATGATAAGCAAGGTATTCACCTCAATATCAAAATTGTAATCATACTTGGTTATTTATAAAGGTAATTTGTATTGGAAGGGGACATAATTTTTATAGCTTTGGTGACACTTCAAATATTGATTAAAACGCCGTGGCCACTCTTAACCCTCCAACCAAAAAGAAAAGCTTCATCTAAACACAGTAGAGTCGGAGTTACCATCTTTTCTCAAAAAGTTTAAGCCACAATATCCATAGAGAACCTGAAAGCTTTAGATGTTATACTAATACTAGAGGTATCATATATGAAAAGACAGCAAATCAATAAAAACAACGTAACAGAAAGAAACAACGAGAGCAGGCTTGGCATGAGGACAGGTTAAATGAAGGATAAAGGAAGATCAGGCAGCTTACCCGAATTAGATTGACTATTTGTCCCAGGCGAACCATCATCTTTACATGTTGAATCAATTTGCACACCACACAAACCACGATTTCCAACAAAACTGCAAAAGGGTATGTTTGTCTCAATATTGAAAAATAAACTTAGTTCCTTCGAGGTAGACTATTACATTAGGACAGTCAAGAATCATTTTTTTTTTGCTTAAATATGTTTTAGGCCCCTACAAATATGGGGTGTTTTGGTTTAAGCCCCTGCAAAAAAAAAATTTATTTATAAGCCCTTGCAAAATAACACGTTTTGTTTTAAGCCCTTCTGTTAGCAAACTGTTAGTGAGACGTTAAAAATCTCTTCTACGTGTATATTTGCAGGGGCTTAAACCTAAAAAAATATATTTTGCAAGGGTCTAATAAATAAAATATATTTTTGCAGGGGAATAAAATAAAAATAAAAACACACGTGGAAGAGATTTTTAACGTCTCACTAACAGTTTGCTAACAGAAGGGCTTAAAACAAAACGTGTCATTTTGCAAGGGCTTATAAATAAATAAAAAAATTGCAGGGGCTTAAACCAAAACACCCCATATTTGCAGGGGCCTAAAACATATTTAAGCCTTTTTTTTTATATCAGACAGTCTAAAATCATTAATCAGCAAGGATAAAAATATAAACATAATACATTTATTGGCAAATTCATGACTTTGTATATCCATAGAAATCTCAGCCAGAACAACATAATAAAGTTAATACATGGGTATTCTCATTAAAAATTTATGCCGACATATATCTACATGCACAGGTAACAAGTAAAATTAGAAATTAGAATATCAAAAGTTTTGATATTTCTAATTTCTTTGTGGCACTAGACACTTCAGGATGAAGGTGGACCCAAGTGTCAACACGTGTTGGACCCAACATTCGTACGACACGTCTGACACTCCATCTCGGTGTCACAATAGAAAAATGTTTTATTCCGCTTTGACACCAAATCAACACTTCCACTTAACTGGACATGAAAAGGGATATGGCCCGGTACCAAAGTTTTCAAAAAAAAAGTATTGCTGATGATAACTAGGAGGAGAAAGACATAGTTCAATAGTTCATCATCTTAGTATTTTTGGAAAGAAAGAAAGTGTTTAAATTGTTTAATGAAATCTCTTAGTATTTTTTTGGTGAGACTCGTTATTATAGGGAAAATGCAATACTTAAAAAATGTTTAACTGAAATAACATTATTTGCTTAACAAAGTGTTTAAATTGTTGAATTGAATGATGTCTCTTAGTATGCTTTTAATGCATAGCATACTACAGCCATTAAAAGAAGATCAATAGAACTGCCAACATAATTCACATGAAATTAGAATATTAATTGTTCATGATCCAATCTCAATCACAAAATTTCTTCACCTTAATTTTCTTTAAGTATCTTCTGGTAAAAAAAAGTCTTTAAGTATCCCTATTTAGTAATCCGATTACGAGATCCAAAATATTTTATAGTTGTGAAATGCCTTTCGCGTGTACTCCATCTATTGTTCAAAAGTATCTTACAATGATGATCATTGATCAGAAACCTGGATTATTTTATTGGCACTCCCAATTACTTAATCACCTTGCCACTAACAATTGTAATTTCCTGAACTACCCTCAAATAATTTCTATTAATCTATTCAATTTAATCATGCTCATAATTAGTTATATACTATTGGTCAGTTATCATTAACACTCCTAGCTAACATTTTACTCTGATATCTTTTTAAACACCAAACCTCTTCATTCCTCTGAAAATAAAATCAAAATACAAGGCAAAACCACAAAAGTCCACAGCTTGCGGTAAAAAAAATGCCTTAATAAAATTAAATTTTTAAAACACGAGGTCATCAAATAATACTATCTATGTCATGTACTCATGTTCCTAATAAAGAGAAAACATAAATAAAGGCATGGGTGAATAATATTGTGGAGTGGGAATAGATTAATAATATTAACATATCTAATTAAAAATTAGGCAAGGGCACTTAGGAAACTACAATTATGAGTTGTTAATTTGGAGTGTGAATAAGCGATTGTCAGTATCAATAGCCTCACCCATAAAACCCTAGGATGTAAAAAGTTTATGCAGAACAATAAGTCATGTTCCCTTCAGCACTTAACCTATAGGAATCATTTAAACAGAAAAGGCCGTACTTACGAGCTTCCAGTAAAGTTGGCAAGGACACCATCAGATGGTATTGGTCCAACTAGAAAATTGGTTGATACATTGCTGCAAAATATCCATCATTTATAATTAAAAAGACTAAAAGAGACAATTTCAAAAAACAAATTAGCAAATAATAAAAATGAGCATAAGAAAGAAGAATAGCAGCAGGAAAGATATCTACATACAAGTTTTTGAGATTATACAACTTCCCGAGTGATGCTGGAATATTCCCACTAAGGGAATTGCTTGATATATCCCTGTAAAAAAGGGAGACGTGTTGATGAATATGGCCAATGTAACACCAGAACTATCTAATTTGATTTAGAAGGAAAAAAACAAAAAAATTCAAAAGATTGCAAAGTTCGCTAAATAACCAAACTACTGAACATTACGCTCACAAACGCCAGGTAAATTGTCTCAAATATTCCTTTTTCTTTCTTCCTTTTCTCCTAGGCCATTTATTATAGTTCAAATGAAAACAGAGTGAACCCATACTATAATATTTATAGTGTTTGATCCCCACAAGTTATTAAATAGAAATAAAAAATGAAGTATAAACTAAAATAAAAACTCACAAATTTTGAAGCTGTGAGAGGTTTCCTATTTCACTTGGAATCACTCCACTGAGGTAATTACCCTGCAAAAATCTGTAAAACACTAATCAACAGTTGTTACCGAGTAGCAATATAGTATGCCCAATTTAAAGCTCGACATAAAGAACATGATCTAGCAGTTATATTAGAGTCCAGAGAAACTTTCTCTCTGAGAGTGAAATCATATAAGACATTAACTGCAAAACATCATGCTCAAAATTAATACAAATAAATTTTGCATGTATGTAAGAAATTTGAATGCGTAGGTACATGTATTAAATTAAAGATAGCAAAGGCGGGATATAATGCTGAAGTTCATTATCTTACAAAAATCATCAACTGAGATTAATGTGGATAATTTTCCAAGGTAAATAGAAAAACAAAAAAAATGGAACAGCACTAGGCAAACGAACCAAAGTTAATACATACATTCCCTGCAAGTCAGTGCAATTTCCCAGTTCTGATGGAATTGTCCCAAAGAAGTTGTTGTTATGAAGAGCACTGCAACAGATGCAATATATTATCATTTACATAAGTAGTTACGTAACCTATCAAAATACTTAAAAGAAAATACATATGCAGTCAAAGTTTTAGAAATACATACAGAACTTTCAGATGATCTAGCTTCCCAAGGTCAGGTGATATAGCCCCACTTATCTTATGGTAAGCTAGACCCCTAGAATACCACCAATGAAAGCAAAATTAGATGAATTCCAGACATGATTGCAAGCAAAGCAAGTCTCCTGTCATGTTTTGATGAAGATGAAGTACTTTTTTTTCTAAAGTTAAGAAGCTCTGTAACTGAACTATTCAGATACAATGTTTCAAGGAAATGCTCATACAAAAACAGAGTATCGTATCCTGCTTTAATGGAACACTACTCCAGACATGTTTTGCAAGCAAAGCAAGTCTCCTGTCATGTTTTGATGAAAAACTTTTTTCTAAAGTTAAAAAGTTCCATAACTGAATTATTGCTCAGATACAATGTTTCAAGGGAATGCTCATACAAAAACAGAGTATCTTATCCTGCTTTAATGGAACACTACTCCAGTACAAACCCATAAAAGAAAAGAGGGGAGGGTTAAAAAAAAATGGTGGACTCATAGGTGGATGAAATTTGAATCATTAAGACATCATATAGACTAAAGCAATGAGAAAGTGAAAAGGAAAATACAAGGCTAACATGATATAATTTATGTGCCCTCTATATAATACATGTGATTATATAGACAAGATGATGTATGAAACACTTTCATCTCTAAAAACTGAGTTTTAGATCAAATGCAAGACCAGAGCAGAAATGTCAAGATCACTATAAAAACTCACAGATGTGTTACTCTCTTGGTTTTTTTATCACATTTCACTCCTTTCCATTTACATGGATTGGGATCCTCTGGCCTCCATTGTAAGAGAATACCATCGGAGCTACTAACTGCTGTCCTAAAGCTGAGAAGTACTTCACCTATAAATGCAGAAGAAAATAACAATCAAATGATTATGCAAGAGAAAAGGAATCAACCCCAGTTAAATGTTATTTTAAACTAAGTCCCATGAGAGAACAAATGCAAGTAAGAAGACGGTAAAGTTCTATACTAGACTTTGTAAAGTTTTGATTTCCTTCAAAAGGATTGTAATAGAGGTATAATGGAGCGCAAAAGGCTAGTTTAACAATAATTTCAGTCAAGGTGAGGACATTACAAATATATTTGTGATATCTATAAAGAAGTTCATAACAAGGTATGACCAATCTTTCCTTAGTATCATATAAATATGAAATGTGATTAAATCAGACACAGACTTATATACCGACAATAGCTTCTAAAGTAACAAGAATAAGAAATAAATACATATGACCATACCATCAGGACTGATCGCTTCACTTGTATTAATTACAATATGTATCGCCAGAACAAAAACTAGCCACGGCCATTGACATTTTATCAGACAAATGTCCATAGCAACACTGTTCAAAAATAGTAAGGCTAATAAAAGTCATCTGAGACAGGAGTATCTGAAATGTCTCTCCACCATTTAGTTATCTGGCTTATATACACATCAGCAGTGTACACGAATGTAGACGCTCCCTGCAACACAAAAGCAACTAAACTGAAATTAAAGCAGACAAAAATCATCATTATGACAAATTTATCATAGGAAAAATACACCAGACAAGGACCAAATTTTATTCTGGCAGTTATGCATATCAGTTCAGTGGTTTCGGCGGCAGTTAGAAACACTTAAAACGGTTACAAGTATAACTTCACCTAGTAAATAAATAAACAAACAAAATTAAGTTTTCGAAAATGCTAATATGTGGCAGCAAGTGACACTTATAAATTATAACTACCCACTCTCTCATGTATTGCTAACAATTTATAATGGGAAATGTTTTTTAGTACGGAACGAAAAGTAAGAATACTGTGTTTTCCTATCCTCATGATTCATTCACCGTGGCATGTATCGTTATGTAGGCTACTTCGTACATTTCGTTTCGTAAGAAATAGCACTTGTGATTGCTAATTGGTCAAATTCCCTATTTTATGCATTCTTCTCTGTCTTACAAAAATTCTTCGTAAGAAATAGCAATCCTCTTAAGTTTTCTATAGTTTAGTTTAAGATGATGCATATAGACAAAACTATATAAATGCACGAAACCCGCTATCTATGAACGAATCACAAAGTCTTGTAATCGATACATATACGAGCAACTGCTTCAACTTATTTTCCAAAATTTTCAGTTGAAACGAACAAGCACTTTTCTACCTATCCATAAAACAAGGAATGAAAAAGCAGCGCAAAAACTTAAATGAAAAGCTCTCATAAAGTAGAAGCAAATCTAAACTGAACCTAGGTAAACAAACTACTGGAAGAGCTTCAAATCCAGTAAACTAGATAGTAATTCAGCATTTAAAATCAAAAAAGCAATGCACAAACACAAAATCTAGGTCAATTAATCGTCCAGTTCAATTGCACAAACAGCGATGGTGAATTTTGTTTGGTTCCCCGGAAAATCGAAGAAGAAGAGAGAGAAACTGACCTCGATTTCGATCTGAATGAGATGCGAAAGTGAGATAGAAATGCAAGTTGAGGTGTAAAGGAATAACAACAAAAACGTCAAAAACCACCGTTATCAATACCACACACACAGCGCCTGAGATTTGTGTGATTCCAATCCAAAAAGAGCGAGTGCGAGTGGGAGTGGGAGTGGGAGTGTGCGTGTGAACTATGGAGTGAGAATAAGATGCTCTTTGGAAAATAAGCCAATGAAAGCAAGGCTGTTTCGCACGTGAGAACAGACACAACGCACGTGCGACCGACGCCTTTGGTCACAGCTCACAAAAATTGACGCCTGTTCTCTGTACATCGTAACTTACATTGCGTACAGTACAACACTTCTTCGAACCTCCCCTACTCGATTTTTTTCTCTCCTTTTTTCTCCAGGAGTCTAAATCTATAATTTTGTATTTCTATTTTTTTGTCTTTTTTAATTATAATCATTAAATTATAATTAATGGTTCAGATAACTAATTATAATATCATGTATGGCTGTTTTCTTTTTTTGTTAAATATCACAAAAGATATTGTAATTAATAATAGAATCTAATTCATTAATTTTAATCCAATAGTTATAATTAAATATTCTCATTTCTTATAATGAGTCGTCTCATAAATATACGACTTGGAAGAACATTTGTTTATTTATTATGAAAAATGATGATATTTAATTATACCTGTTGAATTAAATTAATAATCTCAGATTCTGTAATTAATTATAAGATCTCTGGTGATCTTTGATAAAAACGGAAACGATCATACAACATCTTGTAATTAAGGCAAAATTGCACTAGAGGTCCTTTAAGTTATTTCGTACCACTTAAAACCTTTAAGTTACATAATGTGTACACTGTTAGTCTTTTATTCATTTTTGGTTTGAAAAAACCTAAGTTGGCACTAATAGAGCTGACATGGTCATGACGGAGTCTACGTGTCATCTATCTAGTGACAATTTGGTCATTTAAAACTGCTGTCATGTAACAATTTGGTATTTTCAACTTAATTTTTTAAAAAAAAATGGTTTATCTTCTTTTTAATTTAAGTTAAAAGAACCAAATTACTACGGTAGTCTTAAATGAGCAAATTGTTACGAGACAGATGATATGTAGTCTCCGTGACGATCACGTCAACTCTATTAGTGCCAACATGAGTTTTTTTTAACGAAAAATGAAAAAAGGACTAACGGTGTACACATTATGTAACTTAAAGGATCTAAGTGGTACAAAAAACTTAAAGGACTACATTATATTTTATAAATTTTTGGTTTTATCAATTCTCATCTTAATGTATTTTAATTCTTGGCTTTTTTATAATTTGTTCTCCAATTATCATTTTTTCCAATTTCTATATTAGCGCAACAAAACATTTTTCAATTATCTTTTTTATTTTTGACTCTCAATTATCATTTTCATAATGACACTGCAAACATACTTACATAGTCAATTTCCCCTGTCAATATCCATGTAATCTATGTCAATATCCATGTAATCCGTAAATAAGAGTACGTTTAACGGAATGACCACTTTAATTAACTAAGAAAATATAAAGGACGCGCGTAAACTAAAATTTTAAAAGATAAAGGACGAAAATGAATATTTTAAAAAAGATAAATGACGCAAACGAATATTTCAAAAAAGATAACGGATGTAAACGAAAAATCATTTAATAATCTAATAACACGGTCATCTGCTTACATGGCAAATTATCCATGTCACACTATCCACGTAAGTTATAATTAGCATAACTAACAGCCACACAACGAATACTTGAGGTGCTAACTCAGTGGTAAGAGTTTAGCCTTGTATTTATATTCTTAGGTATATAAATACATTTATATAATTTCATTTTTATTATTCACATTTGGCATATCATAAATTGGATAAAAAAAATACTTCCATAAGGTCTAAGTTCCAATAAATAAAATTTGCAAAACCAATTCCAACAAATATAATTCAATTAATTTCGGACATTTATGCTATATCACATAAAAGCAATTTTTATACCAAATTTTGTCAAAAAAGTACAATTCATATAAACATTATTTTAAAATTGCAGTTTAAATATTTAAATGAATAACTGTTTAATCTCACATTATAATTCAATTTTTACCACAATATTTTATCTCACGCTAAACGATTTTAGACCAAAAAACTGTTTCATTATTACTCCAATCTCAAATATAAACAATAAAACTATTATATTATCAGAAGTGCTATATACAGTGAAGCAAAATCTTCGTGAATTCCACGAAATGACATGGATATGTTTTTAAGTAAAAATTAAGAGATAAGATGTTGTTAATTGTTTACCGCCGCAGCGCCACTGCTACCCTATTTTACAATGTGATAGACTTTGTTATGACGCATACTTCTACCTACTGCTGAATGTGATCGACTTCCTCACAGAGACCGTTGCTTCGGTAGAAATAAGTTTTTCAAAACTAAAACTAATAAAGTTTTACTTAAAATCAACAATGTCTCTACAAAGATTACATGAATTGGCTTTTTTATCAATCGAAAAAGAAATTTTAAGTGAAATTGATTAGAATAGTTTGAAAAATGATTTCGCATCGCAAAAAACTCAAAAGTTAAAGTTTCAATAAAAATAAAATAGTTTTACAAAAAAAAACTCACTAAAATATAAAAGGGTCTCATTTTCGAAACTCGCTTTAGACCTCACTTAATGTTTGGTCAGCCCTGCCAATAATTTCCGCATTAGACGATAACATTGTTGGTGTAACAATAGAGAAGTAACCATCTGCGTCATCTAGAAAGCTTTTAGGAGCCGCTCTTCACGACAATAATCATTTCCGTTCTTAAAGTTTATTTTTCTTCGGAACTTGCAAACTCGATTTCTTTAACAACTTCACTAATTGAAACAAACACTTCTCTTAAGTTATAATCATGAAAAACCTTTATTTCAACTCTTACGGTTATACAATTAGAATTAATACTAAACAATGATTAACGTACTTTAAGAAGGTGTTGTGACATTGGAAGGGAGTTTCCAATATTGCAAACTACAAAGCATTCAATTGAACGTATACAATAATGATAAATATTATCATAACTGTATACTACATGTAACATACTCCAGCCTGCAATATATATTGCTAGAATAAAAAACTAAGCAAATATATAGATAAAATGGAATTGTGGTTCTATTTCGTGGCATCTATTTTTCTATATATTTTTCTTCTAGCTTTTCTCAGTGTAATCCGCAACAAGAGGTTACCACCAAGCCCTCCAACAATACCTTTCATAGGCAACATTTTTTGGCTCCTCAAATCCTCAACAAATTTTGCTGACCTTGAACCAATCATTCACTCTTTACGTTCAAAATATGGTAACATTGTTACCATTCACATTGGTTCTACACCTTCTATTTTCATAACATCCCATGAAGCTGCTCATCGAGCACTTGTTAAAAACGGTACCGTTTTTGCTAGTCGTCCTCAAGCTCTTCAAACTATGAAAATTTTCTTCCCTAACCAACGTACCATCACAACTTCAACATATAGTCCAGTTTGGCGCTCTTTGCGCCAAAACTTCATGCAAATATTTCAACCCTCTAGGTTAAATTCTTATTCTCATTGTCGTAAATGGGCATTGAGCGTATTAAAGAAAAACATTTCACTTGATATTAAATCAGGTAATAAGTCTATACCAATTAATGATCATTTAAATCTTGCTTTGTATGTTTTACTCTCATACATGTGTATTGGTGAGAAATTTGAGGAAGATACTGTTAAGTATATTCAAAAGGTACAATATCGTTTAGTTAACAATTTCATAAGGTTCAATGTGTTGAATTTCTTACCAATGTTGACCAAGGTTGTGTTTAGAAAATTATGGAGAGAAGTCTTGGAAATTCGGGAAAATCAAGTGAGTGTCTTCCTTCCTATGATAAAAGCACGTCGAGAGAAAATAAAAAGCAAGGTTAGCAACATTGAACAAGAGTTTGAGGCTTACGTGGATGGCCTTTTTGATATGAAGCTTCCAGATAGTGGAAACAAGCTAACAGATGAAGAGTTGGTGAGTTTATGTTCTGAGTTTTTGATAGGTGGAACAGACACAACAGCTACAACGTTGTTATGGGTCATGGCAAACATAGTGAAGTACCAAAATGTTCAAGAGAAGTTGTTTGATGAAATTAAGGAAGTTGTGGAACATGGGGAAGATATTGAAGAGGAACATTTGAAGAGGATGCCTTATTTAAATGCTGTGGTGTTGGAGACATTTAGGAGACACCCAGCTGGTCACTTCATATTACCTAGGTGTGTCACACAAGACACAATTCTAGATGGTTATAATATACCAAAACATGCAATTGTGAATGTTGCTGTGGCTGAATTAGGGTGGGATCCAAATGTGTGGGAAGATCCAATGGAGTTTAAGCCAGAAAGGTTTATGAGGTATGATGAAGGAGATGATAAATTTGATCTAAAAGGGTTTAAAGAGATTAAAATGTTGCCTTTTGGTGCTGGGAGGAGAGTTTGCCCAGCAATTAGTATGGCTGTGCTACACCTTGAATATTTTGTGGCTAATTTAGTAAGGGATTTCAAATGGACACTTGAAGATGGGTGCGAGGTTGACATGAGTGAGAAGCAGAACTTTACTATTGGAATGAAGAATCCCCTTAGGCCTTGTGTGTCTCCAAGAACTACTTAATATATATATATATATATATATATATATATATGCCTTTCAAATTTCTTTTTTAGCATTAGGGGTGCAATACAACCCAAGTTCCTCTTTCCCAATCCCCTTCTCATCCATTTCATCGCAATATATCTATATAGTGGAAGAAAAAATGTGAGAATGTTTTCTTTAAAGCTTTGTCATTTTCTTAGGACCTATTATGTAAAAAGTGACATTTATAAAGGGAGATTAGTCATCCTTGCAAGATTAAACAACATGTCTCGTGACATGAGTCACGACGTCTTTTACTACAATTAGATTAGAAACGCCACATAAAAATTAGAGAGTCTACATAGACTACATTTTACATAACTGATCATCAATACCATCATTGATGAAGCGAGTAAAGAAGTTCACAATAGTGCAATAAGAACTTCCAAAGTGGCGTATATGACTACCACCACAACAATGAACGAAGATTCAAAGCTCATCAACACGCTTATAAAAAAAAAAGCTCATCAACACTTTGAATTCGTCAATTCTATTCGAATGAGTCAACACTTTTGATAAATGATAAGGGACTTGGATCTCTCCTTCCCACTATCTCTCTCTCTCTTAATTTTATTCTCTCTCATCATTTTTTTCAATCTTTTAATCATTTTCTCTCTCCTTCCACCCTTATATTTTGTGATGGAGAGGAAGGGCGAAGGAGAGAGGATCCAAACACAATGATGATGATCCTAGACGACAACTTTATGTCACATAAATAAAACGACTTTGGTGTGACCTAAGCCTCGACAATTCCAACTCATTGTTATTATAGATTTTAGCTAGTCTAGTTGCCATGCCCAATCTATAAAAAGAGACAATCAGAAGCATACAGTAAATTTGTGGGCCTTTAGTCTTTATGTTAAGGGAAAGTTACACCCATCTCTTCTCAATTTTAGTTAAATAACACATATATACTATCTTAGATTATTCACATTTTCCCTATATTATGTAAGAATAAAGGGGATGTTTTTAACATTTAACAAAACTCAAGGGATGCGAGTGAGTCTTTCCAACAAATAGGGGTAGTTAGTGTTTTTTTAAATAGAGGGAGTGCCTACATCATTTAATCATAAGTGAAAATAAGTGAACATAATTTCTCCTTTTTAGTTCCTGTTTGGTAAAAGTAAATAAGTTAGCATGTAGCACGTATAAACCGGTGGATAGTGATTAAGCTTATAAAAGTATTTGATAATATTAGCAGTTAAATTAAATCATGTATATAAAATAGGCATAGAACATTTTAGATTGTAGTTCCTGTCTTTTCTTTCATTTGTATAAAAAAAGTCATGTATATAAAATAACAAAATTTTTTTTAATAAATGATAGAAACTACAATGTCTTTTTTTTGGAATTCAGTGTCTTATTATTTTATTAGACGATAAACAAGAGAAGTTTAATTAATACAATAAAGATAAAATCGAGAGAAGAATTATACATTATAAGTTATAAGTTGAAATACTATTTCACTCACAAAAATATTTCTTTTTAATAACATAATATTGGAAAATAGTCAAAATACTATAAACTAATAACTAAAAATATGAGCGGATAAATAACAACATCTCGTAGGAGTTAATAAATTACTTGTAAAAAAACGAGTTAATAAATTAAAAATGACAATTCTTTTTTGATAAAAAGACATTTTTATGAATATAAAAGGGAAATAAATAAAGTTAGAATTTAATTTCTACGCAGAGTAGGCGTTAACTTTTTTACGCATACAATCAATAACAATTTATGATATGAGTAACATATAACATGTCAACTTGTACTTTACCAATAGTGAAAACATTTACTACGATATTAATCAACCACAAAATAACACGTCATAAAAGAATTTTAACTTTATCCTAATTACCTTAAAAGTCACTTGTACATGTATAAAAAAGTATACAATGATGGCATGCACTAATTAAACTATTGTTAAAAGTCTTCAAGGTGCCTTCAATCCAGCGAGAGGATTAGTAATTGCGTTCGGCGTGGATACCCTTGTCTTCACCAAAAAACTATAAGGAGTTCGATTGCTACGTATTATCGGTATAAACTTTTTTACGATCACAACCAATATAATTCACGGTTTGACTGATATATGAAGTGGTTATCACTTGTTTTTAAAGATGTATCAACTTATAATTTTTTTTATACAAAAAGATTTGGGTGAGGGGATGGTGCCCCAGTCAAAGGCAGGGAAGACTTTCGGGCTCTTTGAGAGTGGGGACTAGTGAGGAGTTGAACTCTGGGACCTCTCACATACGACTCCTATCATGCTCCATCAGACCAACCCCTTCGAGTTATATCAAAAGACTTATATTTTTTGTATGTTATTATTTTTTTTGACAATAATTTTTTTTATATTATAAAAGACTTATAATTGATAGATAGTAGTATAAAAGACTTATACTTTTTTTATTTATTTATATTATAAATTAAAATCCTAAATAAAAATATGATGATAGCCACAAGGGAGGGTCCCCATACAAGAAACGCCGAGTGGGCCCCACTGAGGGTCTCTTGCTGTTCTTCATATTTCCGCTTTTCTGACTGTGGGGGTGGTCGAGTTTCAAGAATCAATACCGTTCGATCGCACGCTACACTTTACACTCTACAAGATGACGCGAGGAAAGCAGAAGATCGAAGCACAGAAACGAAACGCAGAGAAGAATCAGAAAGGAAAGGGTTCTCAGCTTGAAGCCAGAGCCGTTGGCCTCAAAGTCACCTGTCCCATTTGCAAGGTTTCTTCCTCTCTTTATCCTCATCACTTTCATTTCTATGTCATGCGGAAAAAATTCAATTTTGATTAATGGGTACTTGTGAATTACTCTTCTTTTTTTTTTTCGCTTTGAATTTGCCCTTAATCACGCTGTGTAACGTTATTTGGTGATGGATCTTGTAATTAGCAGATCTGGATTGTGGTTTTTTCATTAATTTGTTTCTTCTAAGATGATTGGATGAGTGAGTAATAGATGTTTTGGTTCTTGATGATGAGTTGAAAAGGGGGTTTATTGATGCAAGTGTTGCTTGAAATACTATTTGGCTTCAAGTGATTCAATTATTGATTGATTGTTTAATAATTATTGGTCTGATGTCTTAATTATTTCAAGATAATGTTATACTCCACTTTGTGCCTAGTTGTCTTTCTGTGTCAGGTTGCCAACTAATGATTTGTACTCTAGCTATTGTATCCATAACTTTTTCTTCAATAATGTATGGTGGAAGGCACTTTACTGCTGCTGTTGGTACCTTGATTGGATATCAGATGTTCGAGTATCTTATTTAGATGCTTAATTTAGTCTTAATTATTTTGTGATTTATGATAATCTCATGTATAATTGAAATCAAATTATGCATATGATTCTGTTAGGTTCCCCATCCATTGTTAGGGCCATGGTCTAAAGTTAGGTGAATGAAACATTTGTATTTTGCAACCTTTGCTGGGGATTTGATTAGTTGTTGAAGAGGAGACACAGTCCTTCACAAATTACAAACTATGGCATTGAGGTTGCACTTGTAGGAGGGTAGCTCCATGACTCGTACTTATGACCTCCTAGTCACACGATAATACCTTTAACAATTGCGGCAAGTTTTCCTTTTATGAAACTCAATAGAGGCTACGCTTTATATTCAAAGGCTTGGTTAAGGTATAACTTGATCCAAGAAAGGATATGTAGGAGTGAATGAGTCATTATCAGTTATTGTGGTATATATTCTTTTTCCTCTGCTTCAACTCATGTATAAGTCAGACCTTGCTATCTAAGTAGGAATCATGAGAGTTGAAAAACTTTTGGTGAATTGGTGTCAACAAATAGCCGAATTTCAATTGTCTTTCTTATTGGTTGAAAAAAATAATATAGTGAGGTATAGGGTATTGTCTCATATAAATATGCTTCCTTTAGATGCTAAGTTGTCAACCATGCTTGCATTTAATGCCTATACAAGTCTTGGTCTTGGTATTGGGTCATAAGCACAACTGCATGTGTGACATGCATTCGGTAGAAAGAATGCATACACCTAGATAGAGGTTAGGTCGTACTTGGTTTGATGCAGTTAGTTATGCCTCAATAGATAAATTTTACACAGGCGGTGTTCGGTGCAAGAAATCTTTTATGCCAGCCCAAGTAAACCACATTCTTATGAATGGTAAGACTCGTGGGAAAGTTTTGAAATATGTTTGGTTATTACTCAACTTTCCAGATCAAAGTTTTATTCCCATGTTTGGTTCAAGTGAAATATTCCTTGGCTTAACTTTAACAAAAGTATCCTTAGTTGAATATTACTACAAAATAATTTACTTTCTTATTTAACAAGAAAAGTTACAGATCATGCTTAGATTGTCCGGTCAAGTAACAGTACTTTTAATGTGTATATTAAGTGTCCTGCATATGCAGTGTTTTCTAATGTGAGAAGATCACTGGCAATATCTGTCATTCTTACAATTTAACTAATGAAATGTTGTTTTGATGGAATTCAGATAGTCATGTATGTCTAGTATTGATCATTCAGTTGGTGGCCGTGCTACTATTGTTAAATATGCCAAATGCCAAATTCTATTTAGATGTTTTTCTGATGTTATGGAACTATATGTTTGTGAAGATCTTTTGCAGAGCATTAAATATTATGTTATAGAACCTTATGATATCTTGTTTGTTTATATATTCACATTCTTCATACTGTTGCTTAATCTTTTCAGGCCCAGCTTGCAAATCAAAACCAACTTAATGATCACTATGCCTCCAAACATCCGAAGGAGAAACCTCCTGCAGAGTCAAGTTAGTGATCCTTAGAGCAAATAGTACAAAAGTTGCATATGAAAATTTGCTCTCTCGGTTGTCTCAATTTTTCTGATGTGATTCCCTGCTTCCAAAGTCAGATTGCAACATGTTTAATTTTTCTCTTTGATGTTCATTGTTGTAAGATCATAAAAAGATGATAAAAAACGGCTGCTACCATTATGAGAATGTTATCCGTTGTACCAGTGATAAACTTAAACTTCTTATAGATTGCATGCAATAGGATGACAAGGAATCATCTTCCAGGATAAAGTTCCGAGAATTAGCTTGCATTTCTGATTCAAACTTACCGGAAATTATAGATGGCAAAAATAGTTCAAGTACCTTCCTTTGCATATAAGAAAAGAAAATAGAGAAAAGATTTAAATCCTAAAATTGTGATGATTTTCATGTATTTTTCTGGCAGCAAAATGTTTATATATCTATGGAATTTTACGTCTCTCGGTGAAGAGACGACCTTTCATAGGGAGTTATAAGCCTTGTGAATTGTCTCAATCTTTATTTATGAGTACATATCTCGTTTGAGTGTATTTTAATAAATATATACAAATATTTGTGAAAGAATACAACATTGGTGACGCCATTTTGGACATGAAAATTGTGTATCTGCATAATTCTCAAAACGTATGTGCTTTGATGCTTGGTTTAGCACTTGGACGCATCAGACACTAAATTGAACAACAAAAAAGTATACTTAGGCACATTTGTTTTAAAATGAAATGCACTTATTTTGCGCTTGGGATGCATCTAAACTGTTTTGATCCCCAACCATGTCTTTGTTTGGTTTTCTTAGAATTCTCTTATTTTGAAAATCCCCAACAATAGATAATCGACAGAGTTTAATTTTTTGTTATAAAAAAAAACAATTGACAAAAGCATTTCAATTCACTTAAAATAAAAGCCTAATATCTAGAAAAATTACAGTCTGAATAATAGAAGCTGCATACTAGTAAAAGTTTTCTTTATTATTTGGTATATAGCTTATCACTAAACAAACTTTTTAAGTTCGTGAGACCTAACACAACTTACAAAGCTGGTTTTGGTAGACAGAACAACTTCCATGATTATCCAAATTCGAACTCGAGATCTTCACTTACGTGTGTTAGTTTATTGGCATCACCCCATCTGTACACAGAAAAACAAACACTTTCGTACACAAACTTAGAATCACTTTTTATATCCAAAAGAAAACCAAGTTAATCAACAAATATCAGCAGAATTTAACACACCCTTCTCTGAATTCGTAAATATATTCTTTATTTTTTTCAGCAAAACCGCAACACAAGAAAAAAAAAATGAACCATACTACAAATCCCACTCCCCCACAAATCTAAACAACTCTATGTGCCTCTGTAGTCTGCACCATCAACGGGTACAATTTCCCTCTCACTCAGATAGAGATACCTCCATATAATGAAGAAGTATTTTTTTTTCAATTAGAAAACGAAGTTGTCATCTTCACAAGTACTATTTTTTAGGGAGGTTAAACTGCAAATACATAATGTATGTACAGATATAACAAAATCATACTGACCAAAACCTATATACCTGTTTTTGTTACAGCATTTATATCCCTCGACTTAATGCCAGAGATGCGTATCTCTAATCTATAATAATCAATAATCAATACAAAAAGTTCTTCCTGTATCAACTCTCAAGAAAATGTTCATATACTCCTATAAATATAGTATTCAAATCCTTTCTTCACTCCATCCACCAAATACTCCTCCTTTCCAAAATTCTCTGTAATCAAACGCTACTATGAAATTTGGTTCATTCTCTGCCAAACTTAGAATCATATATTAAGTGGAAACAACAAAGAAATTAGCTATGAAGGACAGAAGCCATTTGCCTCGTTTAGTTGGATTCATGAATGAGTTTGTTTAAAAGGGTCGTCAACAAAGCATCCCTTCTCTCTGCCCTACTCTCTTCTCTCATTCTCCTCTGCTCTTCTCTCTCCCTCCATGCCTGTTCAATCATTAATCTCTCCCTCTCAAGCTTTTCCATTGACTCCCGCCATTCCTGCTCAAACAGCTGTCTTTCATGGGCACGCCTTTCCATCATCTCCCTCCATTGCATCTCCATTGTTAGCTGGTGCTGAAAAAACTCCTTGAGCATTTCCTGAATACTACTAGTGTTAGTATTACTTGCATTGTTTGCTTTTGAAGACTTTTCCGTTGCAATTTTGTGAGCTTTCCTTTTGCGGGTATTGCTCCTTGCAGGTCTCTCCTCTTCACTGTCGTTTTCTGCTTCCTCCTCATCTGAGAATTCCTCCGAGGATCGATCTACACTTAATCTTTTGACCCCTTTCTTTGTTTGTGCCGATCGAGTTTCAGATTCAAGAAGTAACCGTTGCATGTTATGTGCTCTTTCGGTAAAGACTGCATGCAATTCTTCAAAAAATGGACATTGCCTGCCATGCTCCGGATCAGATGTCTCTTTTCCCTGCATAAACATTATCATGTCATTTACATAGTAAAATGAACACTCCCACTAGAAAAAGAAAACTCATGCACAGTTGCATACCCAGTATTAGAAACTCACAAACACGATTAGACAAACTCAACAAACAATACACATTGATTCCCTATAGGGGTTTTTCTGCACATGCAAAGGGGAGGTCGATATGCACTTCTGCACTAGTATGCTTGTTGGGGGGTCTTTCTTAAATATCAGCCTAAGCTATAAAGCAGGCCCCACAACCAAACCATGTCATCATATAAAACTTCAAATACATGATGAACTCAATTCCATATAATTGTTCATTATACCAACAAAAAAATATAATGGTGAACTCAGTCCAGTATTGGTTCATTGTACCCAAAGAAAATATAATGGTTCACATTTGGTTATCCATACAAAAACCGCACCAATGCACCATATACTACATCATTTCTGAACCATCAAAAATGTCAGATATAAAGGCAGATACATTACTGCTCTCATTTGCAAAACCATCAAAACTGACCATAAAAAAAAGTTGCAATGAGATGAGTTACTGAGAGAGCCCTCTTGGTTCATCTTCCAAATGAAATTTTAACTAGAGATTAAGATCAAATCATAACGCAAAATGCAAATGCATATATCAATATATTGTGGTTATATATGATTAAAAACCCTAAAAGCCCCAAATTTCAAATACAGAGAGAGAGAGAGAGAGAGAGAGACCTTATAACGATTAACAAGGTTCTTCCACTTGCATTTGCATTGTTCAGGGCTTCTCCTGTATCCTCTCTCCCTCATTTTGGAGCTCACCACTTCCCAAAGCGTCTTGTTCCGCTTCGATGCAGTGAAGTCTCTCTCCAGCTCCGCGCGTATCGCTATAAACTCTCTAGTTTCCTGCTGGCTCCACTGCGGCTGAGCCGGAGCCCTCTCCTCTCTCGCCGGAGCCGGAGACATCTCGCCGGAAATCATAGACGATGTCGTCGGTTTCAGTAGCGACGGCGTCATCATGCCGAGGCGAGCTGCAAGGGCATCATCTCCTCCTCCACCACCGTACATTCGCGCCTGCTACCACGACGTCGTGTGAATTGAAAGGAAGTGAATTTGGGATTAGGGTTTTGAAATAGCAACTGCTGCAGCTAAAACTCGAAACCTCGGAACAAAAAGAAGGCTCCTTTTTTCTCTTTCTTTCCGCTTTCGCAAGTTATCTTTGTCGACAAGAAAGAGAGGAATCGTTGACTATGATAGCCCGTGAATACGAAATCTCAAAATGCGCCTCTTCAAAACGGTAACGTGGTGGTAATACGCAACTTCCTTTAATTAATGTCGGTATAGAACTTACTAGCACTACCCTTGAAATAAATAAGCATGTAGTATACATATATACATTGGCATAGTAATTGTGAATAGATTTGATTTGATTTGGAAACTCTAGCTGTATTTTAATGGTCTTCCTAGAAAAAAGTGAGAACAAAGGAGAAGACAAAAATCTAAATTTGTGCAATTTACAAAACCATAATATAACTTTGTGTTATATCGTACAACTTTTTCGTTTCCAAAAAATATCAAAATATTATTTTTATTTTCTACTCAATAATTTCACCCCTCTCCTATCTCTCTTCTCTCTCTCTCATATTTTTCTTTATAATATTCTGTTATATTATCATATATGTTATATAAAGATCATAAAAAAAATTATAGTAAATTTTACATCTTTTTGCTTGTGTTGTCCATTGTTCGCTCAAACAAGTGTGTGACACAAAATGTTGTCTAGTATTGTCTCGTCTAGTACTTACCTGTTTGCAAATCAAACGAACCCTTAGAAAGAGAATCACACTCACCTTATTTAGTGAGATTAATAGGGCTTAACGGGCAACTTATCAAACGCAAATCATGTCATACCCCACTAAGTCAATCTATTGAGGTTAAAATTTATTTTTCTTTGAGTTTAATTAGTAGTGACTATGTAAGTTTTCTTGAACTATCCCTCAATTAATTGAGACATTGATTATTTCATATAAATTTAGGAAAAATTATAAATGAAAGAATTCATAAGTTGTAGGCCTAGAGATGTGTATGATAATGTTAACCCCAACCCTAGAGAGGTTCTTTTTCTTGTTAAATCAGCTACCTCAGAATTCCTAAATTGTAGGCATGTGGCTACTCCACGCCTCAGCAATGAGTATCCTACCAGAGACCACCCCGTGTTAACTTCAACAAAGTTAACACTGAGGCTCAATTTGATTTAAACATGGGTTGTGGTTCAAGTGGAATTGTGTGTCGTGATGATAAGGGCAATGTGATTTCAAGGGTTACCCCTCAGATTCATGTTTCCTCTGCTTTTGTCGCTGAATCTTTAGCTCTGAGAGAGGTCATCTCCCTTGCTGTGATGTTGAACTTCCCCTCTGTTGTTGTTGAATTCGATTGTAAAGACCTCATTGAAGCATGTAGAAGTAACATCAGAAGACGAGACATTGATCATATATTAAAGAATGTGCTTACTATGAAGGAAAAGTTTACCTGGTTGGGATTTCTCCAGACGCCTCGATCGGGGAACGCGGTGGCTGATCTCATCACTATGCTTGATGTTACTTACGCGCTTCCGTTGAATTGGGTATTATCTCCGCCTAGATCGCTTGTTGTGCTCATTGAATCAGAAAAAGTGGCGAATTGATACATGGTGGGTGGGTGATTGAAGGTGTTTGCCGAATTAGGGTTTGAGTTAATTTGGGGGGTAGTGAGGTGTGTTCTCTCTGTTGCTATTTTGGTGAAAGTGGGTATGGGGTGGTCTCCTCTGTCCTTAATTATTCACTTACTTGATTGGGTTCGGTTTCTCTTTGTAAGTTGGGCTGGGTGGGTTAGCCTTATATAGTTTGTGACTCCAAAAGTTTTGTTGTATGTATTGGTGTGGGCCAGTCTTCTGTGGCCCATTGTCTTTTATTTGTGGTTAAGTTAGTTTCGTTTTAGTGTTACGGGATGGGCCAGTCTTCTGTGGTCCATTACCTGTTTACTATGGTGTATCGGTTTTGTGACTTAACCCAATCTTAACGGAAACCAATTCGGTCGATAAAAAAGATTGATTTTTTTTGTTGAGATCAGGGTATCTACCGCCGAACGCAGTGACTAATCCTCTCGCTGGATTGGAGACACCTTGAATGGTGCGACACCTGACTCAGTGATTTAAAGTTGTTAAGTACCCAAAGCGAGGATAAAAAATATTGATTTTGAAAAAAGAAAGAATATAAATAGAGAAAGAAAAAAGGATAGGCATTAGAATGCGAATTTAGTACTAATTTATTGAAATTAATGAACCAAGCGCATGACACAAAATAAATTAAAAAAGAAAGGAGTCTATATTAACCGAAAAATCAAGAAATAGTTATCTGTGTGCTAGGGTTTTCATTCCATAACATTCGCACAACATCGCCACCTTTTTCCCCTCTTCTTCATCATCCTCCTCGGCAATCTCCCTCCGTCGTAATGAAACCGGGATTCATTTGATTCCCACTAAACTATCCTTCTCATTCACTTTCTTCCATTTCTTCATCCTTATTCGTTTTTGATTATCATGAATCCAATCTTCGTCGTCCAAAACCTTCGCGTCTTTGGTCCTGGCTTGAATCCATTTGCACCTTATTGCTTGGCTAATCACTCCCTTCCAGCTCGCTAATTCTCTTTCCCTCCCTAAAACCCTTTCGTTTTGTAAACCCTCGTATTGAATTTGATTTCTTCTTCAAAGTCATGTAAAATCGAAAACCCTTTCTATTCTAATTCAGTGTCTGTTTTGGGGTTTTTGTTCCCGGTTTCTGATAATTAGACGGAGGATTCTCGCTTAAACCTAATCTGATTGTATTGAAACCTATACCCGTTGGAATTCTAGGGTTTGAGAATTTTTTTAAATTTTTGTTTCAGTTGTTATTACCATAAAATTGTGGTTTTTGCGTTGATTGCTGAGAGAGAGATGCTTGAGGAGCGTCCAATTTCATTGAGAAGAAGCCCTTCGAGGAGGCGGTTGTTAAGACCTGGGGTTGATACCGATGATAGGGGTTGGACTTCACTTCACGTTTATGCTAGAAAAGGTGATATTAAACTGGTAAGTGATATTTTTTCAATCAGCTCACTGTTTTCACTTTTTTATAAAGATTTAATTAATGTAAATCGGAGAATGAAATGCTGTTTTGTAAGGTAAGTTCCAATTTTGGGATGCACAAAGGCATGATTATGTGCAAGAAGGGAAAACTGAAGTGTGTGCATTGTGTTGCTTTATTTAGAAATGTTTATTGGTTGATTGATTTTGAATTCAAATGATTCGTGCGTATTGTGAATGATTTGGTAATTGGGTGGCTTCAATTTCGAGATTGGAGGATTGGGTTTCCAAGTGTTAACCATGTTTGTTTTGTAGACAGAGGTTTTGATTGATTTTGTACCAATTTTATTTTGTTCCTTGCAGACCTCTGTTTGTATGGAATTGGTTATTGGTTATGGTTACTTGCAGACCTCGCCTCATACATATCTTCCCCTGTCCAATACCATATGCTATGCTACAGAGAATTAGGAGAGGACAAATAGGCAAAAAATTCAACTACCGTAGGCTTAAATCCACATTTAGAAAAACAGGTCACTACAATTTATGAAGATTGTTTATTTACTTGTAATAAGAGACACCCGAACCCTAATCATAATACACAAAAGCTGCTTGTGTATTATGATAACTTGGATCAACAACAGTTCAAGCCTAACTAGGTATATCAGCCTTATAGATATATTTCTCATAGATGTCAGATGCAATTGTATGTGGACTGGATGAGCTGAATTCAGAGGTGAGGTATTCCTAGGTTGAATAGAAACTGATTCCACCGCAACTCTCCTGGTTTCAGTGGCGATAGATTATCAAAAATACCTGACCTAATTGGGTTGGTTTTTCTGTACCAAGCCTTTTAATGTAGGTCAAAAAATCAAATAATATACATATTACGCCATCCTCAAGTTTAGCTCACCTTGTCTTACGAACTTCAAATATCACTTATGCTGCTCTTTTATGATAATGGCAGTTTGACTCATGATGTGTAGATAGTGGTTGATTGCTGTGGAAATGGAATGTGATTCCATTCAAACTTTATCTGTAATTGCTATTTTAGGGGTTTAAATCATGTAATCACCGCTTTTGTGGGGGTTTTACCAAATCACCGCCCCAGTCCAAGTTGTCTTGCAGGGTGCTATTTGTTGGCCATATGTATAACTTTTGATTGAAAGCCATTAAGTAGAGTGAAGCATTGAAATGAATTATGAGTAGCACAGTCATGGTAGACAGTTTTGAATAATTTAGGGGGGAGAGGGGTATGTTATTATATTTCACATGACGTGCCAAACAGATCAACATGATGCTATATGTAGTGTCAACTGTCAAGAATCTTAAGATTGGAAGCCATAGAGTAGAGTGAAGCATTTATAGCAGTTGTGAGTAGCACATACTTGGTGGAAAGTTATGAGTGAAGGTGAGGGGTGTATTTGTGAAAGGAGTGGGTCTTTTACTAACTACTTATATGGCTGAGTTTATCAGACCTGCAGTGTTTGCATTTGTAAGATGTTGGATAGTGAAAGTTAAAGTCGCTACTTGCTTAGCAATTCATCTAAAGATGAAAACACAGTGCAGATAGAAAATTATGATGGTTGACTTTGTGAGTATATTACTCTTTGTAACTAGTTTTCTCTAGATTCTAGTTAGTACAAGCTTCTCAGCTTGAGTTTGTTACCTGTTAGAAGATTAGTTATCATTCTGTTTCTGGTGTAACTACTTTGGCTCACCTATATAAAGGTGAGCCCTAACTGTTCACTTGATGTGTATGCGTGGCTTGCAAGAATCAGAGATGATTGTCATTAATTAGGAATATGCACAAGGTAGCATATTTTTGGGGTTTAAATGTTCTCCAGAGTTCTTTTATAGAAGATGTGTGCAACACTTAGAGCAATGTCAACAATGAGGTTACTGGCCTTATGGCCACTGGGCAAAGTCCTGGTTGTGCAAAACAGCTATCTTGGGGTCTTGGGGTATGGATTCATGAAGCCTGCTTCCTATGGATTCATGAAGCCTGCTTCCTATGGATTCATGAAGCCTGCTTCCTTGCTACATTTTAAAATTAGTCTAACCTTTTGCTACTAATTTCTTTGGTGTTTGAATCTTTTTCGTTGCTTGATTCATGAACTGTGGGATTATTAATGGTTTATTGTCCCTTTAGAAGCAAAAAGGTTCTCAAATTTGTTAAATATTGTCACATGCAAGCAATCTGCTTATAATGTTTCTGAACAGGTAAAAAAGCTTCTCAACGAAGGAATGGATGTAAATGTGACTGCATGGGGCCCTAAATCTAAAGGGGTGACCCCTCTCCACCTTGCTGCCGAAGGTGGTCACGTTGGGGTGATGGATGAACTGCTTGAGCGTGGTGCCAACATTGATGCCAGAACTAAGGGTGCTTGTGGCTGTAAGTTTTTGTGCTTCTCCCACAGACTTCAATACTAACATGCATGTATATATCCGATATTTTAAATTTCCTTCATAAAAATATGCTGTTCTTCTTAAACCAGGGACACCGCTCCACATCGCAGCTAAAGAAAGGAGGAAGGAGGCCGTGAAATTCCTAGTAGAAAATGGAGCATTCTTGCCACCCGAGATGAATGATTGCAGATTTAACCCTCCTCTTCATTACTGCCCAGGACTTGAATGGGCCTATGAGGAAATGAAGCGACTTCGACAGGATGAATCATCTGCTGGGGAGACATCCTGCAGCTCTGAAAGTTAAACTTGCTATTTAGGGATTCAGTTGATGTTTGATTCTCTTGTGTGTGTGAATAAATGTTGAACTGACAAACAAATTACTGTGCATGAGTTGCATTGAGTATGGGGGAGTGTGGCAATTTTAATATCATGGATGGAAACAATGATGTACCATTGATGATGTGTGTATTCATAATTCATGGTGTGTGCACACGATGCTTTACTCGACTCCAATGCCAGCTGTGAAAATGCTATTCTTATGGAAACTGGAAGGTTTACAGTTTTTTTTTATGAACTACTAGTGTTACAGTCGTGCAATTTTAAAACATGTTTGATTTTGAAGAGTCATTTGGGACTATTTTTTTAGGGTTGAACTGCTTGAATTGTTTCAAACGATTTGTTTCTTTTTCCTCCCTAATTTGATGCTATTTTTTGTTTATTAAAAAGAAACTAATTGAATGGTGCTAATTTAATTGGTTGAATTGTTCTAAATATTTTATTACATTTTTTCTTCAAAATCTAACTGTTTATGTATTTATTTATTTGTTATCGGATTGAACTATGGTTGAACTAAATGAACCAGTTAAAGTATTATTCAGAGGCTTTACGGTCAATCTCCAATTTTAAAACATATGATAAACTTGTTATCTGTTTGTTTTTTACAATAACTTATTTCGTCATGGGTATTTTCTTTCCCTCCAATCGTTGACAATCAGTATCTTTATTTAGGAAACGTATAAAACTTGAATGAGTCATTTTTTCCCCAATTTATAAGCGTATCTGTATTTGACTTTCAGTCACCCAAGTCGTTAAATATTGTGTGTATGACAAATTAATTGAATCTGATTGCTATTATAATAACGTTCAATGCTTAAAGAGAGTTTATGGGTGTACTTATATTTTATCAACTGAGTTATAAGACTAGCAGCAATATTTATTAAATGGAATGATAAATACTACCAAAACACACGCAAAATGAAATTCTTGAGTCCAAATCTAGGTTAGCACGAAAATATCTAGCCTAATAATTAATTGTGCCTGCCTTTATAGATGATTAAAAATGACATTTGAGTCCATTTGGACCATCAATGGCAAATTTTAAAACATATTTAAAGACCATTCATTTTGTTATGAGATATTATAAATAAGGTAAAATTAGAATGGCAAAAGGATAAAAGTATTATTTATTATTTCTTTAATCTCTTATTAGCGAGCATACTCGTCTTTTCACATATTCTCTTGCTATAGTAATATTTTGGGTGTAAATTAGGTACTCTCCACTAATCTCTCAAGTCGGGTAGGAATACAAAGGGAGACAAAGCTCTCCCTGAGGAGTTTCAATAATATTGCATTCTCAAGGTCCTGAATATTTTTTACTGGGAAAAAAATAGCCTATAATAATTTCTCAAAAATATTGTAAATTTTTATAAAATAAATAATTTCATTACAGAATAATTTTAAAATAGTTAAATTTCTACAAATTACATAACTAAAAAGGTAAAACTAGTACCAACTTATTCTAAATTTTATTTACCTCTTGTAAAATTTCTACATTTAATTTAAAATGTTTTCTTATGGAGACTCCGTTATTTTTGTATGGGGCAAAATAAATTTATTATATATATATATATATATATATATATATTTATAACCAAAATAGTTTTTCAAGTGGATCTATCATCTATCCATGTTCCCAATATTAGATTTGAACCCAAAAATTTGGTTGTTGGAAGAGACATAAACTATCCTACCCAAGTGCTCTTAGATTGCGATAGTAAATTTAATTTTGAATTAAAGATTGTGTTGTTGTCCAGAGATAAAGTAATATAATAATCAATTAAGTCTTAATCAGTGGAGTTATAGCTGAATGTAAATTTAAACTTTGAATGAAGTAAGAAAAAATTGAAATTTAAATATTTGACAATTAGAATTATTCATAATCAATATTTAATTTTATATGTGGAAAATTTTGGTTACATCAAAGGCATAGTTGTTAGAAAAATATCACATCAAACTTAATTCCAAAGCAACCTATTCCCTTTATAAATATACATCATGAATACTTTTCTATCTTAATTTTAAAAAAATTGTGTCACGATGCAAGACACTTGAAACTCAATTCTAATAAAATCAATTTTACAAAAATGAAGGTCACTTAAAATCATGTTTTAGAAACACAGAACCAAGCAAACACACTAAAGGTGTGTTTTTTTTTTGTCCAAAACTAAAGGTGTGTTTGATAGAATAGAAAGAGGGAAAAGAGAAAGAGAGAGTGACTTTCTACTATTTAGAACTCTCTTTCTGTCTTTCTCTCTTCCCTTCTTCTCTCTTTGCTCTTTCTCTTATACAAACACACATTTAGTGTAAATTTGTACGAAATTAATTTTCTCCTTTTCTTTCTATCATATTTCCCTATTAAACCAAGCAATAAAAAGTCACTCTCTCTTCTCTCTTTCCTTTCTCTCTCTCTTCTACTAAATACACCCTAATCTGGGGATCAAAAGACACTGCTTATGAGCCACGGTTTTTGTATTGTGGCGGCACAAAACCGTTATTGTTTCCACATTACTAATTCAATTCCATATCGCCTATCTAAGTAGTAGAGGCCAAAATGCAATGGAGGACCATTTTTGGAAGCAATTATTGTGTGAACATCCATCTCATGTGGTTACTCCAGCTCTCCAATATTAAAATCTGGTCCCATAATTGGGTCCCCTTGCTAGCTAGTTGGACGATTGGATGGCGAAGTGGAGAACGATTTCACTAACTCCAACTACGGTTGGGAATGAAATTGGGTTTATGATCTCATCAGTTTTCAACTAATTATGGAGGGCAGCTACGATTTTAGTTGTAGAGTTTGATTTTTGGAGTTACGAACGTCAACCATGGATACATACGGGGCAGAGCAGAAATTTATCAAATAAGTGAAATTACTATATCCGCCCTGATGTTTAAGATTGTAATACACAATCAAAAAAATAATTAATACTATAGAATATATGATAACTATCTCTACCCCATTCATTGGTATTATTTTTCGGTTTTATTTTAGAAGAAATTTGTTTCTTTTTAGTTGTCATTTTAATAGTGTTTACACCTGATTTTGTCCAGGGATACTCGATTGGTGTAAATCGGCTAGCTGAGGGCTGATTCCCGTCGGCAAAATACAAAAATTAGTCGCTTAGGGTCTAATTGACTATACATGACCACACGGCTAAAATAAGCTGTTGAGGAGTAGTTGAGGTGCCTAATCGATTGATGCAAAGTCAGCCGAGGTAAGACTTGGCTGAGGTAAATCGGCTAGACGTGACTGCTAAGTCTATATAGGTTTGGAGGCTATTACTTGGTCTTAATGTGTTTATATAATTGTTTATTAAATGCACAAGTTAAATTTTATGATTTATGAAAAGTATAATGAAAAAGACTAAGTCAAACTACAGAGACCACCTTCCTACATTTATGGGAAGTGAGCCTGAGAAGTTGGTTGAGTCAAAGGAGCTTGCCTTGGGATCACTATTAGGAGTGTGAGTTAGCCGAAGTAATACCTAAGCGACTAATCAAATGCCTAGTCAACTGAGGAAACGTCTAATCGACTTAATAAGCAGCTCGTTCGGCTAAGCACCAAACATTCGCACGTCAACCGTTAGTTTAAGGTTACATTTATTACTTGTTTTTCAATTATATCCTTAATGATTTATTGCAAAGAGATAAATAAGAGTGGTGAGTAATAAACGATCAAAAACATAATAGGAAACAGACCAGTTTTATGAAAAATAGCAAAATTGATTGACTTTTTTGGTTGGTACAAAACAACCTTAAGAGACATCTAAAATGAAATGGATGGAGTACCTTTCTAATACTCACTCTATACTTCGACCAAAAAAAAATAATACTCACTCTATATCAAAACAAGTCTCTTTGTAAATATCTAGATACATTTATTACTATTTTTTCAAAATATATCCCTTATTAGTTGTCTTGATATATAGAAAATTAACATCGAATATTTATCTACACAAAGAGTGATTTAGTGTACCGAGAAGGGCTCCAGAAGGCAGAGGCCGAGAAGGGCTTTCAAACCCCCAAGGACAGGGCCGACCCTAAGACTAGGCTGGGGGTGCAACCGCCTAAGGCATAGGTTTGTAGGGGGCCAAAAAAAATATTACTCAGCCTTTTTATACTAAGTGTTAAAACAAAAAACAGTGTTTGGAGACTCTACAATATGATTGAATCTTGTTTTATAGAAAGTAATTAAATTTGATTTTTATTTTTGGTATCTAATTGAAAATTTTATGAAGTCCCCAAAAAAGAGAAGTTTTTTGATATATTTTAAAAACTATTATTAAGTATTAAAGTGTATTATGTTAAATGAAACAAGTTTTTTTGTCTTTTTTAATCAAACAGGCTTGATTTTCCGATTTTATTAAAAAAGAAACAAAAAGAAAGATGACAAAAGAGAGTCCAAGGGGGACTAGACCAATCCCTTAGTAAAAATGAAGAAAATTCAAAACAATAATAGGGAGCCCCTAAAACATTCCATCCGAGAGACGAAATTAAGAGCACTAACTTATAAAAGATCGCTAAAGTTATCCTTAATCAGTAATTATAGCCTACAATTCATTGGCCAAATTCAATTATTTCCGGACCAACTTACAATAGTTAGATCAAAAAGAGACAGACAGAATTTGTCTTCGAACAAGTATTTTTTTTTTGTCTTTTATTGAAATATTTTCAAATAAAAAAATAGTTACGTAAGAGGGCCATTTTCTCACGATTTGCCTTGGGCCCATAAAATGTCAGGAATGCAGCTGCTCAAGGAAGACCCTTACCAAGCAGGGAGAGGGAAGCCGATTAACGCAATCGTTCGGCCGAGGAAGCACAAATAGTACTGACGAAGGGTCAGAGCTGCAAGCGCCGCCGTACGGACCATGCACATATCAGGATGCGTTCGCGTAGATGACAAACTAAAAGGACGTGGCAGCTGGGAATTGACTCGTACTGAAGTAGTGCCCGCACCACCACCTTGCCAGCAGGCGCTGAGCAGACAAGAGAGACTGATTCCCTGTAACATAGAACAACTAGGACTCTCTTTGTATTATAAATAGCTCATTTCCACCATTGTATAAAAGACACTTGGTACATGTAATTTGGGGAGGTCTCCCTTAGTAAGGCAATATCCTTAAGGGTTACACCACCCCCATTTTACATACAAGATCAGTGGCGTCCATCGTGGGGCCGTCGGTAAAAACTTCTTTCCCGATGGTCTCACAAGAAATAGAGTTGAGTGCTTCCGCTGTAGCCATGGTGGAAACACGATGTTCAACCCAAATTACCGATAGTGAAAGTTCATGAACTAGGCGACCGGATGCAACAGATGCAAAGCTCCATCGGGACATCAAAGCAGCGAAATGAGGAGTAGTAGTGATGTGATCCCACATGGAGATTGGATGAAGGCCACAAAGATAAAGAATCAAAATCAAAAGAATGAGTCTCAACAAGAATTCAAGGGAATATACTTCAATGTGTTCAACCTAATCATTAAGACAAGAGCACATTGAACGTGACCATGTAAATAGTAGAGAATTTCTAGATAACCAACTCTAGTGTTTCCTATGCTTTATTTTTCTTTCAATAAATTGTAAGACACTTTTAATTGAGCCATGTTGGCCTTAGTTAAGTGGCTATGGACTAGTAGATTAGTTTGTGGCATTGGGCCTTGTTTTGTGTTTTTTTTGGACTTTAGAGTGTGGGCCTAGGATCCATTAAACCCACAATATAAATACTTGAACTCCAAGTGTAATTGTTAAAACTTTGATGAATGAAATTCACTTTTACATTTTGAGCATGAGAGTGCCCTAAGACCTAAGTGAGTGGTGAGTGGTGAGTGGCTAGTTGCTAGTGTAGGTGAATGTTCATCATAGATTCTCCAAGGTTTCTTGAGATGAGAACCTTGAGCACACAACCTTGAGGCTAGGAGAGCTCAAGGATAATGTTGTCTTTATCATCTTCCCAAGGAAGAAGTGGTGGACTTCCTTCCCCACTTCCGTTTCTATCTTCTCCATCTTTGATGTTTCTTCTCCTTCATGTAAGTGTTTTTGTCTTTCTTTAGTGTTGTCTCATTTGTGTTTTTGATTTTGTGTTGTTAGTGTTCATTGTTGTGTGAGAAAATTGTTGATTTGCTAAATTTCAAGATCCTGAACTTCAAGATCTACTTTAGATCTCATCAAGTAGTGGCAAAACCAGGAGCGGAAGCTTCGGGCATAGGCTTTGGAAGCCCATGACCAAAGGCTTTAGGAACAAATAACCGCTTTGAGGAACAAATCTCAAGCCCATGTTGGAGCTAAAGCTCCCTTGAAGGTATTTCAACCATTTTCAGAGGAAGTTCTGGCTATAGTGGTTCCTCCACGATTTAGGGAGCCCGCCGTGTCAGCCTACTATGGCGTTGGTGAGACCGCCAGTTGTAAGATGTTCTCGGGGGTGCTGAAAGATGTAGCACTAAGCTGGTTTACCAGCATGCCTCCAAGATCCCTCAGTAGCTCACTTCTTTTATTATTTTCGCCACCGTAAAAATATTAATTTATATTTACACCTTTCTCTTTATGTTAACATATTTTTTAACCCAAAATATCTACTCAATCCATTTTTTTTATAAGAAAAAAGTATTATTAACAGCCAAAAAAGGCGGAGTATTAGATATATTCCAACCCAATTACACGGTTTCAATGTATACTTTTAGGAGGCATAATACAAGATAGTGGAGAAATCCACCAATCGGAAATTGAAAACCCGGCTACAACTCCCACTTTACCAAGACACCAACCCCAAGATACAAATTTGACCTTGCTAACAACATCGGGAATTTCAACTACCCCCCCTTGAAAAATGACATTATTTCTTGCCTTCCAAATCAACCACATTGCCATCCAAAACACTAACCGCATCTTAGAGTTAATGGTGACATGAGATGTAAGATCTTGATATGCTTGAATGTACACCGACCCGTTGTAATGAGAATCCTCAACAATACCCAACCACTTCAGAACCTCTTGCCAAACGCCTTTGGAGAAGGGACAATTATAAAAAAAATATGATTTACGGTTTTATCCATCAAAGCACATAACAGGCAACTACTATCAATAATTGCTACTTGTCTTCTAATGAGATTATCCTTTGTTGGAAACCTGTTTAAAAGTAACCGCTAAGAGAACAAGGCCACTTTTGAAGGAGCAGCGGCTTTCCAAACAAAAGATAGTGCTTCTACAATATCTCCACTCAATGGAGTATGAGGCAATAAAGACAATATATAAGAATAACAAGATCGTATCGTGAAGATATGTTGGTTGTGCACCATCCAATTCCACCTATCAAATCTGTCTTGCACCATAGAAACCTCAAAAATAATAGTATTTAATAGCTCAACCTGTTGTTGTTCTTCACTAGAGAGTTGTTTAAACCATTTCAAGTCCCAATACTATCTCCCCATCGCCCACCCACCTACGTCTGCCACAACTTCAAATTTTTGAGAAGAAATATCATACAAACTCGGGAAATCCACTTTGAAAGGTTCGGAGCCGAGCCATTGATTGTGCCAAAAAAGAATAGAACGTCCATCACCCAAAACACAAGATACGACCTTATGAAAGAAGTTGTAATTTGGTGCCAAATCGGAACCTAACGCCAACAAATCTCTCCACCAAATGGAATCCTTACAACCCCCAACTCTACCAAAATCACAAGAAAGCTTGGATATTAGATTGCCATATCTAAAAGATAAAACCTCCTTCCATAATGCATTTGTTTCTTGAATACATCTCCATTTCCATTTAGTAAGCAATGATATATTAAAAACTTCAAGATTTTTGACTCCTAACCCACCCTCTTTCTTTGGTTTACAAATGTCATCCCAAGCAACCCAACAAATCTTTCTCTCCTCAATACCCGCACCCCACAAGAAATCTCGCTGAATTTTTGTAAGTTCTTTAATAACAACCTTAGGAACTTTGTAAAATGAGAAAAAATACAAAGGAAGACTTGAAAGTACAGAATTAATAAGTGTTACCCGTCCTCCAATGGATAGGTGCCAGCCCCTCCAAGAAGACAATCTAGCTTGCATGGAATCTATAACGGGGATCCAAGTAGATTTGTGCCGGGGATTGGCTCCAACCGAAACTCCAAGGAATTTAAATGGTAGAGCCAACGTGCAACAAGACAAGAAAATGGCAGCAAACTCCATAAACACATCACTAAGATTCAATCCAATCAACTTACTTTTATGAAAGTTTACCCGCAATCCGGATACTAATTCAAAGCTCCTGAAAATAGTTTTAATGCACCACAAATTCTTCCACGATCCGTGAGCAAACAATAAAGTATCATCTGCAAATAGTAAAAGAGACACGGTCAAAGAATCTGACACCTGATACCCTTCAAAACTTCCTAGCTGGACTGCCTTCTGAACCATGCCGGATAAGCCCTGCGCCACAATGAGAAACAAGAAAGGGGATAGTGGATCACCCTGTCGAAGTCCTCTATGAACTGTGAATTCCTCTGTTGGGCTTCCATTAACTAAAACCGACATTGTGCTAGTTAGCAGTCACACGACATTGTGACCAACTAAAGTCTCCTTCTTCGGAAGAAACTTCTTGGACGGATCTCACGAGATCTCCATACGTGGCCAAAGCAGTCACAACCCTTAGGGGCGAGTTCACTCCGGGCCGAGTCCTGGTAAACTGCCCAAAAGGTTCGAAAGGTCCGTTAAGGATTTTTCCTTAAATCGATCGTTGGCCTTAGTAGCCAAGAACCCTAATGGACGAGTTAAATCTGGGCCGAGTCTTGGTAAACTGTCCTTAGGCCCGATCTTACGAGATCTCCATACGTGGCCAAAGCAGTCACAACCCTTAGGGGCGAGTTCAATCCTGGCCAAGTCCTGGTAAACTGCCCAAAAGGTTCGAAAGGTCCGTTAAGGATTTTTCCTTAAATCGATCATTGGCCTTAGTAGCCAAGAACCCTAATGGACGAGTTAAATCTGGGCCGAGTCCAGGTAAACTGTCCTTAGGCCCGATCTTATGAGAGTTTTCAACAGGTCTTCTCTAATCGTTTGAGAGCTCCTCTTAAACCTTTTTAATACCTACGTTCCACACTTATCTTTTTTGATCTTATCAAAAACTATAAGGTACGAACTAAATCTCGGAAGTACCTACGTTCCACACTTATCTTTTTTGATCCCATCAAAAATATAAGCTTTGCCTACCTTCCAGACTTATCTTTTTTGATCTTATCAAAAATTATAAGGTCAAGACTATGAAAATTGACAATTACGGTGACGAAAAGATAAGCCATTCAAGGAATCAAATTTACATAAACAAAATTAAATTCATTACAACCATCTCAGATACGGCCGAGGCCTCAAGTTTTATAGACAAAAACTAAAAACTAATACGACTTGACGAAGTTCCGAGCTTATGCATGATTCTCTGTATAAACCCGGAACTCTTACAAAACTGGATCTGGACATAAATCAGGCAGACTTGGGGTCAACCACGGTCTTCACATTGGTCTTGATGTCGACTTTCAAAATCTGATCTCCCTCAATCTCGTGATCCACATTCAGGACGGCCTTGTCAAGATTAAGAGAGGGGTAGACAAGAGCAATCTGACCAAGTGCAAGATCGAAGCCATCTCCTGCCATTTCCAGAGCAAGATCGGCAGCAGTCCGCGCTTCCTTCTTAGATTTTACCAGCTCAGCACGGGTTTGAGTGAGCTCTTTTTCAAGCACGGCGCATCGATCTTCAGGAGTGGAACTAGTCTCAACCTTGTTCTCTTCAAATTTTTTCAGCGACGCCATCAGCTCTTGAATCTGACCCTCCAACCTTTTAATTGTCTCTTCAGCACTCTTCCTTTCTCCTTCAAGCACTCTGATCCGATCGTTCAGCTGACCGATGCGAACAGTGCTATCCTCAACTTGCAACTTAGCAGAATTATGGGACTTTTCAAGATCGTCCACATAAGCCTTCAAAGTCTTCAAGTCGCTCAAAGTGTTACCCAGGACTTTATTCTTTTCGGCCAGTTCTTTCAGAGCATTGAATAACTTGGCCCTCTCAGTGGTTACCAACTCTGAAAAACAAATAAAATTTAAAGTCAATAAGGTAGGTAAAAAGAACGACAAACGAACTCCAAAAAGAATACCTCACCTTCATGATGACGTTCCATCTCCTCCCTCTGCAATTTGGTAATATTGGCCAAATGAACAAACAGCTTTGCGGCCGCACTAACTGGATCGGTAAGATATTCCTCCATATTCTTTTCCGTAAAACTCGCATCCACGGGAACAAGAGTTGCTTTCTTAGAAGATCTATGCCCCTTAGAAGACTTAGGATCTGTTGGAATCACCACCTTCTTCTTCTCCTCAGTTCTCCGGGCTATCTTCACCTGCTTTGTAGAGGCTCCCTCATTCGCTGGTTTTCTCTTCCGATGTTGAAGATCGTCCCCAGGATTCTCCAGCTATTCCTCATGGACGGTCCTGATTGGGGAAACGTGAACGGCACCGCTAAGATCGGGAGCATTCTCTGGAACCTCTTGGTTTGCATGCTCACCTTCCTCGGCCCCCAGGTTCTGCAACGCCATCCTTTTTAATTGAGCAATCCTAATCCCTGCCATCGTATCTAAAAACAAAGAAAAAACAGGACGAATTGGTCAAAATGATAAATTAACAATTCTCAAGTCAAAAGATAAATTGACAATCCAAAAATACGACCCTACCTAGAACCCCCATAAGCTTTCTTCTGGTAGTACACTTAACTAATCGATCGGCAGGAATGCCTCGATATTTATGCTTGGTATAAGGTACTTGAGATGAAATAAACAACAGGATATCTCTGGTCAGGATATCGGCACGGCAAAGATGAGATTCACCGACGTGATAGGATCCGGGAGATCGGTTATAATGACCGAGTCCCCATCCTATGGGAAACTTAGTGGACACCAAAGTTCGCCCATCCGAATCAAATCTACCCACATAGTCAATTGCCTCACTATTCACCGGCTCCACAAAATAAAAAAGCTCCTTCCACCTCCCCTTCAGCGAATCTGAATAAGCCCGGAAAATCTTGGCACCTTTCAGAGACCGGAGGCTCACATGCTCCCAAGCATTTCCTTCCTCGCATTTTTCGCTATTCCTATTAACCTCAAACAAATGAAAAAACAGATCGGCGGACACTGGACGTTTAAGTTCGAGGCATATCAATTCAAAGGCTCGAAGAAACGCCCAACCATTGGGGTGAAGTTGCGAAGGTGCCAATTCCAATCTCGCCAAAACAGTCTGTTGAAGATTAGTAAACGGGGGACGGATATGCATATCCGATGCCAATACATCATACATGACAAATTTCAAAGCTCCTGGCCAGGTCGCTGCATGCTCATCGGAACTCATACCCTCGACATTCCAAAGTCGGCCCCGAATGGATAACTTATCTACAATAACGCTCATATCTTCCCCTGCTTCGTACAGAGACCTTGTTTCAGTAACAGAATAAGCGACCCAATTAAGAATGTGAGGAACATTAACGTCATAAGGCATAGGAAGATCGATTCGCCCGAGACCAGTACTAGAATAACCATCAGTCAAAGCAGAGGTACGATCATCAGCCTCGGAAGCCACGTCATCAGCAACCTCATCGTTTCTTTGCTGCAAATAATCTTGCCTATCCTCAACTTCTTCAGCAAGTCTTTTTGCCCTTATCAACCTCGGATTCCGTATGGCTTTTCTCCCCTGTCTCGGTACTAGACTCCGATTTCGACTTAGAACCCCCCACTTCCTGAGTATGCGAAGACCCTTGCTCATCATCGGAATGCGTCTGTTTAGAAGACACCGTCTCCACGACGACAACGTCGGTCTCAGTGTTTTTTACACCAACGACAACCACATCCTCAGAAAACTTCTCCCCACCATCAGGCTCGTTGGTAGGATCTTCAGAAGTATGGCGATCGACCTCGGGATCGTCCTCCACTTGTTCGCTGGTCGGGGCAGAATTAGGGTGATCTTGAACTTCGGGAATAACGGGGGCAGTTTCAGAACGACGACCCTCGACATTCTCTCCTCCAGAAGTCATCATTTTCGCGAGTTCCGGGGGTTGCTGTGAAATCTGCCTACGAGTTTGTTTAGTAACCGCCAGTTTTAAAACCTACAGGAATGGGGGCATAGGGAAGTCAGGAATAACGACCTAACGGGGCCATACCAATTTTGAAACCCGACCTGACGACCCCCACCCTGTGGCAACTAAAGAAATGGGGGCAAATTTGACTGTTTAAGAAAAAACAATAGAGAAATTGAGAACAGAACTAACCTCGCTCAAACGAAGCTCTCGCTGATATTCTTTTGCGGAAGTCAAGCACTTGAACCCACTGGAATGGTGAAACTCTAGCCACTATCCTCCTGATCGACGAACTTAAACTCGGATATAAAGATCGGTATGCAGAGCAAATTGAAAATTAGGAATAAATGAGAGGACCTAACCCCTATTTATAGTGGGCCTCGCAGAACTGGATTGGGCCTAAATCGAATCGACGCATCCCATCAATAGCTTTCAACACACGCGCACGCCTACTAAAGCGTCACTATCATTAGCCGCCATTGGGAAACACGCTCTGACAGACGCAATAAATGCAAAGGCGCCAATTCAAATTCAAAATTATTATAACGGTCGAAATCACTTCATCACTATCAGATACCAAGTTCGACGTCGGCAAAAGTGCATCACCATCAGAAACCAAGCTCGACGTCGGCAAAAACTTCATTACTATCAGAAACCAAACTCAACATCGGTAAGAAAGAACACTTCGTATATCATCAAGTCAAGATCGCCTCTAAAGACGACCAGACTTGGAGGGCAACTGTTATGGAATGACTTTTTGCCATATACACCCCCTTTTTCGACATCTATTCACACCCCTTGTAGGCTCAATATCAAAAGGGCCCAGTCCGAACGGTAAAGGGCTCAGATCAAACCACCAGATCGGACGGTCCTGATTCATTGGAATCAACCCCACCCCTCTATAAATACAACATTCATTGTCTCATTAATGGTAAGCATTCTCACATTTATTACTTTGCTAAGACTACTCCACTGACTTTAGCATCGGAGTGACTTTGCAGGTACAACACCAGCAAGATCGGATACGGTCATTAACTAAGGATATCAACCACTAATTACCTCGAACCACTCTTCAAGGTCAGAAGTACGGTGCAGAACAATTTCTTTTGTGATGTTTGTTGAATTTCTATTATTCAACTTAACTTTAATATTACCTGCACATATAAATAATAGAAATTTGTGGCTTTCCAGAATGTCAACTAGTTCAATCAAACCGACTTAGAACTTTTTTTTCTAAAAAAAAAAAGAACAATCTTCTCAAAACTTTCAGTACATCCCCTCTATTCTATCAATTGAAACAGCCAAACATGATCTTGTCTGGCTTGCTTTCCATCATAAATACAAGTGCACTAGTTATCTGATAAAGATAGGCGCATCTAATAAAATCTCCTCCCCTCACCAAATAATCCAATCGCCACGTGAATCCCCCCACACCTCTATGCTTCCACAAAATATTGCCGGTTAACAAGGGTAACATAACCATAATCAAATAAATGCCACCGCAACCAATATCATTGGCTTGGGACTTAATTTATCTTGAGACACAGAAGTCGACTTAGTGGTCTCGAGTTCAATTTCTGCAGTAGACAAGTTCAATGTTGTCTAATATGAAATTTGATCCTAACATAATCAAAGATTAATCTTTCATTGAAACCGTTCGAACACTCTATCGATAGTTAGCAATGGTCCCAAAAATGCCACCACCCTCACCATTTTATAGATATTCCTTCCTATTATTCACACACCACACACTCACACTGAGTCAAAAAAATTAAAATAATCTTGCGCCACACATGACATATTTCTCTTCTTCACGCGCTTCTCCTAAAAGCGCTTACGGACAAATTTTCACTTTCAGCTTTCATCAAGTATCTAAAGGACACTCGCAACCCATATCCCACAAAACAAAATAAAAAAGAATAGTCGACTATTCCAACTCCAAGTACAGCCAAAAATAAAATACCTCTTTTTTATCATTTACCAAAAAAACTAAACCGGCCAAAAAAAAAAGTTAGCTTCTTTTCTAAGTTTACTTTTTCTAATCTTTTAAAAATAAACCAACCATCATGTTAAAGGATTGTTTATTTTCTCCTGGCAAGTACATATCGTGGTTTTGGTTTCAACTTCAGGAATCCTAGAAAATATTCAAACGGAATACTCATGATAATCATTAACTATATCTCAATACATCGTGGTAGCAAAATCACCTGGCCTTTTCCAAATTCATAAGAAACATATTAGTTAAAGATATGAGAACTAAGCCTTGATAGATCGTAGTAACAAGACCACTTTGCTCTTACGATAAGGAACGTACTAGTCAAAGAAACAATAACTAAATCTCAGTAGATCATGACAGGAATACGATAAATTATTGAAATTTAGATGGTGTGTATTTAAATCTATGGCTTTGGTGAATTTTGCTTTGTTTAGAGAAAAATATAATAAAAACAAAATAAGATGAAAAAGAATATTAACAGAGAACAATGACAAGATGTTAACTCAACCTTTGACAGGAAAATCAGTGACCGGCATTCTGGGTAAGATATGAACAGCTAAAGCTTCAAACCCCTCCGGCAAATCAACCACCATGAGTCTAGGCGGTGACACCACAACATCAACGACAGAGATCCCAGCAACAGAAACAACACAAATTCTTCCACCTTTAGCAACAAGTTGTTCAGCTCCTTTAAATCTTTGAGATTCCAAAACCTCTTCCCAAGAATCTTCTTCCTCCACATATCTTCTCAAAACACCTTTCACTTCATCCACAACATACATAACTTCTTCTTCCATAGCAGCCACAGGTCCTCTCCATCCCAACAGCATCCCCTCCGGCATCTCCTTCCACGTGTCATCATCTACATCATACACAACACCTTCTTTGGCTGCATCACCTTTCACATTCACCATACAAAGTTTCCCTCTCCATCCAACAGCATCAACTGCTTCTCTACTAAACCTTCCATCTTTCATTTCCTTTTTCTTCTCCCATGAAGCTGTGTGATTATTTGGGTCCCACTTCTCTGTCGACTTTGCAACGTCGACAGAGAAGTGAGACCCAATACCACTAGCTACAAACACGGCCCCACGTGAAGCGCCAAGCGCGCACCATCTACGTGGGGTTGAGAGAGGGGGACCGAAGGACCAGCTTTTTGTGATGGGGTTGAAGATTAAAGGATGAGAAAGTGCTGGTGAGAGATTATGTGTTGTGGCGGCGAGGAGGATGAGGTTGTTGGCGACGGAGATTGATTGAACTGAGAGGTTTCGAGAGAGGAAAGAAGGGTGGCGGAGTAGGATGTGGTGGAGAGGAGGAGGAGGTGGGAGAATTGTCCATGTGTTAGAAACTGGATCGAAGTTGTGGAATTGGATTGAGTTTTTGCAATGATGAGGGTGAGGTGGAGAGAGAATAGCGTAGAGAGAGAGGAAAGGAGGGAAAGAAGGTGAGTAGATTAGTTTACGCCATGAGTGGGATACTTTGAAGAGAAGTGAAGGGTTTATTGATGAGAGACATAGTTGAGCTATATGGTCGGGGAGACCAGGTATGAGAAGAGGATGATGCTGATCGTCGTGGTGGTGGTGGTGGTGGAGTTTTTGGCGTTTGACGGTGGTGGTGGTGGCGGAAGAGGGGGAGTCATCGGAGGATGGTGTGATTTGTGACATGGAATTGGGGTGTGGTTCACTAATTTGTGAACGTGCTTTTGGATTTTATTAAAATTTGAAGGAAGGGAGAAATTAAAGAAAGAAAGTGGGGTTTGGTAGAGTTTTGGTTAAAGGTGTTGTTTGGTTGTGGATGTTTCCATCGTGTGGCGTTGGGGGGATTGAGTTAAAAAATTAAAAAAAAGGAAGAATAGTTTTGATTTGAAATAAAAAGCAAAAATAAGAAAGAGAGGAGAAGGGGACACTGGACAGTGCCGGTTTCAGCTTTTTCATTCATTAAAAGACATCTAACCTTTTCAACTGCTCTGCTGTCCAATAATAGCAAATAATAAATACGAATAGTTAGTAATATAGTACCTTTTTTGCTTTTCACATTTTTTAGTGTTAGATATATTCTTGTATATAATTTCCCCACAATAAAAATAAAGTAGGCTAATTTAATTTAATAAGAATATGTTTGACAACGTCAAAACTTCAGCTTATAAAAGATAAATTACCGTGGATAAACGAGTTCTAACCGTTTGATACGACTAGTTTATTGCGTTTTTTCACTAATATATATAGTAGTGTTTTTTGAAAAATTACTTGAAATATCATTTGAACTCATAGCTTATAGCGTTTCTTTTTTTCTTCCTTTTTTACCCTCATTATTTCAATCCGGTTTCTCATTTACCCTCGATTAAATGAATCTTCTCTCTCATTTTTAAGTATTAATTACAAATGTCCATTTATGTCATTTTATATTTATAAGCTAGTTCATTTGCTAATTTTACCAAACCCTTTAAATTCAATCCGCTAACTTATCTGCTATAAGCTACCCGTTATCCACTACTTTTTGCCAAATAGAGCCTAAATCTTTTTGAAATATACTAATTTCTAGTCCGTCAAGAAAATATACAAACCACCATTAACAAGCTTATATAGCAAATAAGTTTATTATAAGTGTTTAATGTAATAACATTTTTTACTAGCTTATATTCATTTTTGTTTTCATTTATTTATAAGAAAAAACATCCACATTTTCTATTACTAAATAAAAGCAAGTAACTTTTTAGTATTCCAAGATAGGAGTAATAAGTAAAGGTAGGTTAGGAAGTTCATTTTACTTTTCAGTATTTTTTAAAAACTGTGTAGAGTCGCCAGTATTTGATAACGAATGGTGTAGCGTTATTTGAAACGCTTCTTGAATTCGAGCTTATAGCGTATATTATTTTATCGAGAACGTGGTATGATCATTGTGAGCAAGTAGTATGATCAATGTGAGCAAAAAATTGGATTAAACATGTCCACTGGTGTGACCTGGTTTGATATAACCAGTTTTGTGATCAAATTAGTGACTCATCTCGTTAGACTAGTGGGTCGAAGTGGTGATCCGATTGGTCTTGTATTCTTTTAATGTCTATTGCAAACCACATTGTTTTTAGGGTAAAATATGTTTTTGGTCCCTATAAAATTAGGTTCTTCTAAGTTTAGTCCCTACATTAACGAAATAGACGTTTTGGTCCTTATCTTATTTTTTCGTTTCCAATCTTAGTCCCCGACGTTAAATAGACTAACGGAAGTCCCAATGAGCATTTTAGATTACATGGCATCCACGTGTCAGTTATTTTATCCATGTGGTTTTTCCTTTTTATTTTATTCTATTTTATAAAGTTTTTGTTTTTTAATAAAAATGGTCTTCTTCTTCCCTCACACCGTCACACCCTCCCTCAACTGTTCTCCGACCACCACACCTCTCACTGGCATCGTCGTCTCAATTGCAAGCTTTAAATTTACTCTTTCATTTACTTTTCTAATCCCTTAGTTATCATACCAAAAACGTATAATGGATTATCAAATCCCCCATTTGTATGTGCAATTATCAGTTCACATTAGAATTCATCAATTTGATTATCAAATCCCCAGTTTGTATTGTGCGATGATGATGTTGATGAAATTATTATTATGGGTATAATTTCGGAACAGCAACAGCAGTGATACCCATCTTCCCTATCTCCAAGCCTCTCACTTCCAACTTCTCCTCCCTCTTCTATCATTGCCATACCCACAACAAGACACCAAACAAAAACCACACCCTTTACACCCACATTTGAGATCTTAAATCAGAGGAGCAACAATATAAAGATTTAAGTAGAAATAGAATAAGAACAAGAGAGAGAAGAGAGAAATAGATAAGGAACCACACTGCAACACCGCACCGCCACAACACCACCTCCGCCGTCATGTTCCTCCGCCTTCTCTCGCTCGCACAGCGTCTCAGGTAACCGCCGCCGCCGCACAAAGACGGCTCCCCTCTTCTCTCTCGCGAGCCCACTCTTTCTCTCATCCACAATCTTACATTTTCGCAAATTGTATAATGGAGCTAGATATTGTTTCAAATATTGTTGATGATGTGATTCTGGGTTGTTAATTTGAAGATTTTATTTGAAGATTCGTTGATGAAGTGTTTGTGGTTTGTGATTCGCTGAATAGGTTTTCTGGGTGGCTTGTGCGTTGATAGAGCAATCTTGATTTTAATTTAATTTTTAGTAATTTATTTTTTATTTTTAATATTTTATAAATAGTAATATGACGTGTCATATACATGTGGATGTCATGTAATCTAAAATGCTGATGTGGAAGTAATGATTGGGACTTCCGGTAGTCTATTTAACGTCAGGGACTAATATTGAAAACGGAAAAATAAGATAAGGACCAAAACGTCTATTTCGTTAATATAGGGACTAAACTCATAAGGACCCAATTTTGTAGGGACCACAAAAAATATTTTACCCTTGTTTTTATTTATTACTTTTTCTGGTTACCATGTTATTGGTGCGCAGTATCCACCAGCTTTGCGGAGGACTAATCTACGCTGGAAACCTATCTGGCCACGTATATGCCCAGATTTGCCGGTCTGTGTGGTTCTCCCCTCCAAATAGAGTTTTTCCACACCTAAAATTCAAACCCAAGACTATAGGGTGGGATCCGAGTCCAATTACTACTCAAACCAATTCTTGTTAGTATTGTTTTGTTTACTCTGAGAGTGTTTGTGTAAAAATAAAATTTAAGATAATGTATTATGCCTAGTGCGTTAGTGTTTAACGTACGGTATTATTATTTTTTTATAGTTTTTTTGAAGTATAAAATTTATAAATACTACTAGGGGTTGGAATAGGTTGGGCGGAGCTAGGCATTGCATGGTTTGGGTCTGGCCTGCATTGAAAGTGTTAGGCCTGAGCCTGACCTGTGACCTATTCCACTATTTGTTTTTATTAAAGCCTACGACTTTGAGTGATATATTTTTTTGTAAATAGCCTAAGAAGCTAATAGGTCAATGAAATTAAGTTCTATCATATATGACATCCAATTTAAATTTTATTTTATAATAATAATAATTTTAAATATATTAAAAATTGATTTATGTCGATATTCTTGAATTGACAAAAAATATTAGCAAATTATGATGTAACATAATGTACAAAATTTAATATAATAACAATAATATTAATAAAATTATTATTTATATTTACTTAAATCATCTGGTCTGGTAGGTCTAAAAGGTTTTTTTAATGGCCTGTAGCCTGTCCTTTTTAGCTAAATAGGCTTTTCAAAAAGCCTTAGCTTGATCTATTTAAAAAATAGCATGGTTTGGTCTGGGCCTAACGTAGACTGGGTCGTAGGCCCTTGTCGGACGACCTGACCTATTTCCACCCCTACATACTACATGTCAAAAAAAAATTATAAATACTAGCTATTAATTTTTGAAGTTTATTAACAGCGATTGTGTCACACAGTTTAACTAACGACACATAGATCTGACCGATAACCCACTCACCTGACCTTGGCTGAGTTGATGACTGATTCATGGTTAATAACACACCTGAACGAATTCTGAAAAGCTTCTCAAAATTTGGACTAGCTTACCAAAAGGATCGGAGATCCATCTCTATTCGAAAGTGTGAAGATCCATCCTCTGGTTGTAAAACTCGGGCCGAACCGGACGGTTGAACCGATTGAACCGGACACTCTGGCGGTTGGTTCAACCCAAAGTTGTCAAAACCGAACCGAGTGGTTCAACCGGTTGAATCGGGAACCGGACCTCTATCCGGTCCAAGTGAACCCCATAACCGCCTGGGGTGAAAACCGGGAATTGAACCGAATAACCGGCTGAAAATCGGGAACCGGACAGGAAACCGGCCAAAAACTGGGGAACCGTGCAGAAAATCAAATTTGGCTTATTTTCCTTCAAAAATGGTATACCATGTTGATTTTTGGAAAAAAAAGAAGATAAATGATGTTATTTTTGGTATATGTGATATTTTTTATCATTTTTTATGATTAAACTGATGTAATAAATAAATAAAAAATTAAAAAACAAATGTGTACATTAATATTACTATGAGAGTACTTACATTATAGTATCTAATTATCTATGATTGTTGAATATTATAGTTTTATTATGTCATACTATAATTCTTTTTTGTTTTTTATCCTTTATATATTGTAAAAAATATATTAAATAATCTATTTAATTAATTCCGGTTCAACCCCCGATTCAACCCAAAAACCCCTGAACCGCTACCTCTTCCGGTTCAATGTCCGGTCCGGTTTTGATTACCTTGGTTCAACCCCATTTGAACTTCAGGTCAATTGAATGGCTAAGAACCGAGTTGGATCGGATTGAACCACGGTTCAACCGCCAATTGCCTCCGTTCAACCGCTCGAAATGCATTTCTCTTTTTTAAATTATACTTTTTCGCCAAAGTTCAATTTTTTATTTTTTATTTTATTATAACTCATCTGGTTCAAATATAGTTGAACCAATTGAACCATTACCCGAAAGTCTCTCCAGTTCAATCACCAATCCGATTTTAAAAACATTGCTCTTGATAAGATAATTTACTTTGTAATATTATCTTTAAGGTTTTAAAAACCATTCTTCAGAGACTTTGTAGTGTTCTCCCTCATGTGATATTGCAATGTTGCTATTCAAAAAGTTAATCCTGACTTGTTAGGAGTTTCCGGGAGCACTTGGAGAAATAATGAATTGGCCAATAAATCGGATCACCAAGTGTCTTGAATTAGGGGTGGCAATTTTTACCCGCAAGTGGAGATCCCCGCAGAGATTGCTCCGCTTGGGTTCTCGTGGGCGGGGAATTTTTACCTGTGGGGATGGGGGAGAAAATTCCCCCGCAGTCAACTCGGGGATGAGGACGGGGTCCGTATCCCCGCCCCGAATATATTACATAATTGTTCTTATTATAGATATATTTTATATTCTAAGTTATAGATTTTTTAGTCTTTTAACATGTGATTTTTAATAAAAACAGTAATAAAATATTAAATTGTGTTAATTTTTATATTTTTAGTCTTATCTTTATATTTTTTAAATATTAAAATATCAAACTAAGACTAAGTTTTAATTTTTTATATTAATTCAATGTTAAGCTTTTGTTTTTAAGTCTTACTTTTGCTAACTTTAAATGATTTCTTAGGGTCCCTGCAGGGACCGTGGGGATGGGGAGGAAAACTCCCCCGAAGCAGGGAGTGGGGATGGGGGACAATATGGGACGTGGATAGCGGATAAGCTAGCTTATAGCGAATGAGCTGATAGCGGATAAACTAGCGGATTGAATTTTAAGTGTTTGGTAAAATTAGCGGTTTAACTAGCTTATATAAATATAAAATGACATAAATGGACATTTGTAATTAATGCTTGAATATGAAATAGAAGAATCATTTAATGGTAGATAAATGAGGAATTTAATTAAAATAATAAGGGTATATAAGTGGTAGAAAAAATGAAACGCTATAAGCTATAAGCTCAAACGCTACTTCAAGTAGTGTTTCAAAAAACGCTATAAGCTAGTGAAAAAACGCTATAAGCTTGTCTTGCCAAACAACTACCAGGAGCTTATCTGCTATAAGCTAGCGGTTTGGCTTTGCCAAACAAAGCCTTGAAGTAGCGTTTCAAAAAATGCTATAAGCTACTGAAAAAACTCTAAAAGCTGGTATTGCCAAATATCTACAACTAGCGAATCCACTATAAATTATCCGCTATAATAAACTAGCGGATCAACTTTGCCAAACAGAGCCTATGCTCACCAAAGATGAAGATCGATCTAGGGAACTTTTAAGAGATTAATAATAACTCACAATTTCATTTCTCATTGATCAAATCAATAATTTCTATTTTTCATAGATCTAATTTCAAAATATATTCTGAAAAGTAAAAGTAGTATATAAATAACTTTTAAAAAGTGTAAAATTCAGCCAAAAGAAAAACAGATAAAGCATGACTTTTAGAAAACACAAAGGATCATACGGTGCCTCATGAAAAAGGTGGTTGCTTAAATACACAACCAAGGATTAATAAAAAAAAACATAATACTATAAAAAAAGGATTAATAAAAACAAATAGACAACCAAGGGAAAGAGACAAACAAAAACAAAGTAGTACCAATATTGATGCTATTGCTAGCTTTATCGTAAAGGTAAGTTCATGTATGTGAGTCTTTTTAAGGCACGTGCCATGTTACGTCCTTACTTTTTGCATGCGCGCCAATAAACATAACAGAAGCACTTAAACAAGCAACCTTTTTTCTGACAAAAAAAAAAGCAACCTTTTCTTTAGATTCGGAATTGTTGGCTTAAGCTGTGCTTTGTAAAGGTCTGATTTTGACCTGTTTCAAAAAACTTCATGGTCAAGTTTTGGTCTATTTACATGTCTACTGAGTTCCTTAAGTTTAGTTTGGTCTTGAAAGCTCTGTTATGACCTACTTATTTAAAGGCTTATTACATACTCTGACCTATTTTTGTCAAAAACAAAAATCATATGACCTATCTTTAAATAGACCTATGAGCTAATTTTATTTATTAGTTTAAACAAAATGACAAACAAACTCTACGTATATACACTATGATCACCATTCACACCCGAGTTTGAACTCAGGAGTCGGTGTCTTTTGTAGTTGAAATTGCCAAAGAAATCAATAGTGGAGAACCTGAGGAGCTAATAGGAGCACTCAAGCTCTATTTATAACAAATTACAAAAGTGAAAATTATAACTACTACAACTACTAATAGAATGTGTCAAATATGACATAAAGCGTGAAATAATTATGACAAGTTGAGTTGTAGAAACTCTGATTCAAATATTTGTGGAGTATGGTATAAATCATTTTGAAGGTCTAATACGACCTTTCAAAGAATCTGACGGTGCTTCTTGGCCGTAGAATCAACCGGCTCGATCTCAGTCGTTGATCGTGTTCTTTGTCTGCTTATCACTGCCAGTGAGTGGATCTAAAGGAATTAGGCAAAACCACCAATCCACTCTCCCATTGTTCTGAATAATTCCCCCACAACCATAAACTCGAGCTCAATGTTTAGCGGCACCATCATCATACCACCAACCAACAAGAGGGCATTCCCATCAAACATCAATCTATCTTTTGTCACATCAGCTGAAGAAACAACAGAGGAGTACTCTTGAACCAACTTGTAGTAACCAGGACAATGATCGTAGTAACCATCACTCAAATGCATTCTGGCTTTACGATGGTTTGTGAGAAGTCTGTCATGAACGAGAAGTCGGACCAAGCTTTTCACTTTCCATGGAACACCCAGGCGGCACACAACCTTCCCAAAACCATGATCAAAGTTAACAAGGTCAATAGCCATAAGAGAATATGCATTGGCAACGATAAACTTTCCATGGCTATCACTTGGCCACAAATACAAATCGGCTCCATTATCTTTTCTAGGAAGAATAAGAGCATGAATATTATACGGTTAAGTCGATCTAGTGGAATAAAATCGGGAAATACCACTGAAGTCTCACTTATTATTTCTCAACCACTAAGTCACAAACTTACAACTGAAGGAGATTAGTTGCACTGAATTATTGACGTCACAAAGCTTGCAATCAGGCCACAACTAAATGTCATTGCCATCTCCAATGGTCCAACAGCTAAAGTCGTCTATTTTATTCCACACACTCACATATGCTTCCAAAAGGATGAATAAGAAGCTTTCACAATTGCACTGTCACTTGTTAACTCACCCTTACCATACTTACCATCTAGAACATCACACCAAAGCTTGTTCTCACCTTTCCTTAAAGACCAAGTGAGCTTCATAAGGCAAGATGAATTCGTATGAATCAAATTTCTAATCAACCCACCATAGTGCTTGGGTTTTGTAACTATGGGCCAAGCAACAATGTGATACTTGATGCTCATTCTCATTACCCCAAATAAAACCTAATTGAATCTACTGAGTCTCCTGAAGGCAAGACCGAAGTACCACAAAGGACATCATAGAACAAAGAGGAAGAGCTTCATTAACAGCTTTGGAGAGGGTCACACGCCTGCCTAGCAAAAGAAAGCTGCTTAGACTTCAAACTAGCCAATCTATTTTTGACCATGTCTACAAGATAGTCAAAATCAATTCTTCTAGGTGCCTTCCCTAACAAAGGCACACCAAAGATCGTTTTTTTTTTGACAAAAAAGACACACCAAGAAATGCAAACCCAAGAAATGCACTTCCCTATCCCAATTAATCAGGTGCCTACACATATTAGTAAGAGCACCTCTAGAAAACAGCATATAGAAGTTTTTTCTATGCTGACTTGTTGACTAGACATATAAAATTTATCACTTTTTTACTTTATTATAGTAATGAATGCAATAAAACAATTTCATTCCAATTCGACTGAGATTGAGTCGGATTAACTAATACAATTAAGGTCCAATATGAATAAAATCTCGAATCCTTTTCTGACTCATCAACTATCTTTATAGATAAGGAGTTAAGGACAATAAAGTGCCCATCATTTGTCATCTTCCTTTTCCTCTGAGCAAGCAGAAGACAAGATTGTAATAATGAATATATTCTATTTTTCTCTACCGTAGCATATGTATTATATAATGACAACTCGGGAGAGACACATAAGTGTTACTTAAACGGTGAGTGTGTAGATTTGAACTCGCAACATTTCATTTTTTTCCTCCCCTAACCCCAAACCATATGCATTAGACTAAAAAATTAATATATAAATGATAACATAATCTCCAGTTAAGAACAGGGTTCATCTTCATCTTCACTATCGGCTGTCATGCTTCATCTTCACTACTATCAATAAGAACAGGGTTCTTATTGGTCTTCGACCTCTTTGGGGCTCTACCATCATTCACTTGTTCCTCGGTCGGCTTGAAATCAGAATAGTTTACAATATGCTCAAGAATTTTAGTTCCATACTTTTTTGTCTTCAACTTTCCAATTACCTTCTCCAACTGCACGAACACAAACACACAGAAAGCTTGTAATGCAAGCATGGACATTTCGAACAGTAAGTAGTCTTGTATTGTATCCTTGTTTAGGTACACTGTATTTACAATTTTTTACATTTGTTTTTTCTAATTTCATTCTAATACAAATGAATATACCACAATAATTTCATAAATGATACCATTTTATTTTATGTACAATGCTTTATGCTAACTTTAAAATATGGATTTTTTTCTTTTGATACAAGGTGTGTTTTACAGTAAACTTAATAATTGTGCGCCTTGTATAATAACAATGTCGTGTCCTATAACTTTTTTAAACTTCCCTGTATTCCCATGTCCGTGTCATATTGGGTGTGTCCTGTGTGTGTGTTGTGTCTAAGCCATGGTATGCCTAAAAGTTGCTACCGACGATCTCTCATTCTCAGAAGTAAAACTTTGGTTTAGATTTAGATATAAATAAATCAAAACAAAAACCACCACCACAAAACAAAAATTACATGAATAAAAACTTGCCTGTTCCGGTGAGTTTGGTTTTTGAGAACATAGTAAGCTGATTTGTTGAGCAGTCAAGACAGAGTGTGGGAGTATTCCACCATGAATGGAAGCCAGTTCTTTTCTCAACTCATCAAGCTTTAGCTCCAAGCCAGAGGACCCAAGGCAACGTTTCACTCTCACGGCAGCTTTAGTTCTCTCTTCTGTGCAAATCTGAAGCTTAACAGTCTTCTTCCCTGCACAAAGAATAATATCCAAACAGGCACAAGCAATTGGTAATCAGCATACGTCCATGACAATATGCAATTTGAATGCAGGTGTATTCACACAGGCATTTCGGAGAAAGAATCAGAGAAGTTCAATACAACTAGATAAGTAGGCACAAGCTTGGCCATAGAATCCGAAAAATCAACCTAGTTCATTGAATTAGTTTCTTGAATTTCATGGTTGATTGAAGAAACAGCACTCAGTAGTCAGTACAGATGTAACATACAAGACCTTAACAACTTTTGTCATCATAAATTAAGTTTCATAGATTGACATCTCCAATAACAAATGTGCGTACCTTGCAATATTTTCTTGGCCAATGGTCCTAAAGCAATGTAAGCATTCGTAGAATAAGCTGTATGCTGAAACTCTTCTTTCTGCATCAAGGAAAAATTATTCTAGACTGTATTTCAATATGTTTCACGATAGTTGGCATTCAATTGTGACACTACCTCAACCTTTTTGATGTTGGGATTGCCAGGTTTGTTTTGTAATTAAATTAAAATTAAAATGGTGCTCAATCAAAAATCTGAACAGCTAATTTTAGCACAATCGTAATTACAATACTGGTCCCATGAGTGTCGACGTAAATTGAAATACATTGTTCACTAGTTTCATATGCAACACTCAGATTTCTGAATTAATTGGGTTTTGAGCTACATTTGTGCTTCAAATAAATCTCATGTTTCGCAGGGGACTAAATGAATTTAAGATTGATTTTTCGTAGTTCATTACATATTGTTGAGATATGTTGTAAATAGTAGATTTATTTATATATGTATTCGGCCCATTTACCAGGCTCGTTAGAGTAGCCTATTTAAACTCAATAGTGCTTGAACTCAAAAGACAATTTTATCTTTCATATACAATTAATAAGACGGAACTACAGCTACTCTGTAGTCGCAGACGTAGGCAAAGATTGGCCGAACTGCGTGACCAACATTGTGTCTCTATTCTTCTTCGTTACTTTCCACATGGTATCACGAGCTCTCGTTCTTGAGGGTCTCGCTTCCGCATAAACCCTAGCCGCCTTCATTGCGCTAAACCCTAGTCACCTTCATTGTGACCCTTTTTCAACCTTCGTTGCAGTCCCTTGGTGCTTCTCTTACTCTGTTTTCTGTTCAGATCAGAAAGTGCAGTATCCAAAACGTTTTTTTTTCAAACCTATACACTATTCGGACCAAAAACACGAAAAACCCATCACCCTTTGCTCCTATCATCTCACCACCACTCCCATCAGAACCGCAACAAGATTCCGACCGACCCTTTAAAAATTGACGCCGTTGTCCCCCACACACGCCGCCACGCGCAAGTTTTCTCCGGTGACCTCTCTGGAGCATGGGGCCCACGCGCCGCCTTGGACTGATTTTTTCGCGACGGTCCAGTTATACAGTTTGTAGATCGACCTGTTCTGGTTCTATTTTGGAGGTTCTTTTCACATTTTGAGCAATTTGATTTTTTGGTTCACGTTGGAGGCACTATTGCGTTTCTGCTCTCAGATATTGGGTATTCTGCCATATCTCTAACAACAGGTTATTGGTGTTACTGGTGGTTCATCTCTGACTAGTTTCAATTTGTGGACACCTTTCTTTGAGGAATATCCCTTCTTTTGGCCGTGTTTGGCTCGTTAGGTGTTGATATTTATTTTTCGAGCTTGTTACAAATGGCTGGAAAAATCGTTGTTGATTACTCTTTGTGCTTCACTAAGGAAGATGTGATCCATTTGAAGTCTCTACTTGAATATCTCAGTAAGCCGTCTGGTGCTCCCTCCACGTCTGGTATAAGTGTATGTTGTCGAGTTTTTAGTGTTTGTGATACAGTCCCTAAGAATGCTTGGATTCTTGACTCTGGTGCAACTGATCACATGACATTTGACGCCAATTGTTTTTCCTCTTATACCTTCTCTGAGAGGGATCAGTATGTTATTGTTGCTAATGGTTCTTATGCTCGTATTGATGGCTCTGGAAATGTTAGGTTGCAACCTTCACTGCAATTACAAAATGTGCTGCATGTTCCCACGCTCTCTCACAACCTAATATCAATTCATAAACTTACTCGTGATCATAACTGTAAAGTTACCCTTTTCACTTCTCATTGTGTTTTTCAGGATCTTGCCATGGGAAAGACAATTGGAGTTGCTAAGGAACAGGGAGGGTTGTACTATTTATCTGATGAGCATGCTATTAAAAAGGTGTTGTCTTCTGCGCTTCAGTCTCGGTCAGAGTCTCCCTCTCCTACTTCACAAATTTGGCTTCTACATAAGCGTCTTGGTCATCCTCCTTTATCATTACTCAGGTCTATGTTTCCATCTTTATTCGCACAACAGTCTATTGAGTCATTTAAGTGTGACATTTGTCAATTTGCTAAACACCAACGAAGTACTTTTCCCTGTAGTGGTACCAAAAGTACTGAACCATTTGATCTTATCCATTCTAATGTTTGGGGCCCTGCCCCTGTCTCTAATATTTCTGGTGCAAGATGGTTTGTGTCTTTTATCGATGATTTTACTCGGACAACTTGGTTGTTCTTGATGAAAGATAAATCTGAGGTATCCCAATTGTTTATTCGTTTTTACAATATGATAAAGACTCAATTTGGAAGAGGTATTAAACGAATTCGTTCTGATAATGGAAGAGAATATGTAAATCATAATCTTTCTGACTTTTTCATTAAACAGGGCATCATACATGAACTTACTTGTGTTGACACCCCTCAACAAAATGGGGTTGCTGAAAGGAAAAACCGTCATCTTCTTGAAATTGCACGAGCTCTTCTCTTCCAAATGTCTGTTCCAAAATCATATTGGGGAGACGCGGTATTAACTGCTGCCTATCTGATTAATCGGATGCCATCACGTGGTCTAGGTAATGTTAGTCCAGTTCAACTTTTGGTCTCACAGTTTCCTTCTGTTCCTGTCTTGCAGAGCTTTGAGTCTCGAGTATTTGGTTGTGTCGCTTTTGTCCATATTCACCCACAACACCGAAGTAAGTTAGATTCTCGTGCAAACCGTTGTCTTTATAGGTTATACTCCTAACAAGAAGGGTTACAAGTGTTATCATCCACCAAGTCGTAAGTTCTTTGTTTCAATGGATGTCACATTTAATGAGCATGTCCCTTTTTTCACTCGTCCACAGCTTCAGGGGGAGAGCGATTCTAATCCTAATTTGGAATCTGAGTCCGAGCTTGAGTTTCTCTTCCTTGGTCCATGGCAACATGAGTCACCAGTTACAGACTCTGTGTCTCCTGCTCCCTCTCCTCTGTCCACTTCTCCAGTTCCTAATGTTACTCCAGTATCTCCTGTGTCTTCTGTTTTGCAGGAAACAATGCCTTTGGTACCAGTGAAGAACAAGGCTAGTGAGCCTATACTTACTTATCAGAGAAGAGGAAAACCCGATCTGGTCCAGAAACAGCTCCAGCCGCCTGAACCGGAGGTAAGTACTGAAAGTGACTCATCAACTTCAGATTCTCATATTTCTGATACCGATGACCCTGATACAGATATTGATATTGTTGACCCTGATGTAGATGACTTACCTATTGCTTTGAGAAAAGGGAAAAGATCTTGTGCTAAGTACCCTATTTCTCAATTTGTTTCTTCTAAGCATCTTTCCTTGCAGCATCAAAGTTTTATTGCAGCTGTTGACTCTATAAGAATCCCTACATCAGTGCAAGAGGCACTTCAAGATAAAAATTGGGTCCAGGCTATGAATGAAGAGATGAAAGCACTTGAGAAGAATGAAACTTGGGAGATTGTTGAGAAACCAAAAGACAAGAAGCCTGTTGGTTGCAGATGGATCTACACAGTCAAGCATAAATCAGATGGTACTCTAGATCAGTACAAGGCAAGACTGGTGGCAAAGGGATACACTCAAACTTATGGAATTGATTATGAGGAGACATTCGCTCCTGTGGCAAAAATGAATACTGTTCGTATTTTACTCTCTCTTGCTGCGCACTTTGGTTGGGATTTACACCAGTTTGATGTTAAGAATGCTTTCTTGCATGGCAATTTAGAAGAAGAAGTGTACATGGAGATTCCACCAGGATTTGGTCCCACAAATGGAATGAATGTGGTTTGCAAGCTGAGAAAAGCTCTATATGGACTAAAACAGTCTCCTCGAGCCTGGTTTGGGAGGTTTTCAAAGGCAATGCTGCACCTTGGCTATAAACAAAGCTAGGGAGATCATACACTCTTCTTTAAACATTCACAGAGTGGTAAACTGACAATACTTCTTGTTTATGTTGATGATATTATTGTTGCAGGGGATGATTTGACCGAAAGGCAACTGCTTAAGGAAAAATTAGCTACATATTTTGAAATGAAGGACCTTGGGAAACTTAAGTATTTCCTAGGGATTGAGGTAGGTAGCTTACTCCAATGAAGGCATTTTTATTTCTCAAAGAAAATATGTTCTCGACCTTCTGAAAGAAACAGGAAAGCTTGGATGTAAGCCTGCAAGCGTCCCTATTGAGCAAAACCACAGATTGAGCATCGAAGAGGAAAGTGCTAAGGTTGACAAAATGCAATATCAAAGACTAGTGGGGAAATTGATCTACTTAGCCCACACTAGACCTGACTTGGCATATGCAGTTAGTGTTGTAAGTCAATTCATGCATGATCCAAGAGTAAGACACCTTCAAGTAGTAGACCGTGTTCTGCAATATCTCAAAGCCACTCCAGGGAGAGGACTCCTTTTCAAGAGAGGTGGAAAGTTAACTGTAGAGGCATACACTGATGCAAATTATGCGGGTTCTGTGAGTGATAGAAGATCCACCTCAGGCTATTGCACATTTTTATGTGGGAACCTTGTTACATGGAGAAGTAAGAAGCAAAATGTGGTGGCTCGATCAAGCGCCGAGGCGGAATTTCGAGCTTTGGCTCAAGGAATCTGTGAGTTACTTTGGTTGAAGATCATATTGAATGATTTGCAAATACAATATGAAGGGCCTATGAAGTTGTTTTGTGACAATAAGTCAGCAATCAGTATTGCCTATAATCCTGTTCAGCATGATAGGACCAAACACATAGAGATAGACCGCCACTTCATCAAGGAGAAACTAGACAGCGGTTTAATAGCTACATCCTACATTCCTTCTGGACAACAACTAGCAGATGCGCTAACAAAGGGCCTGCCAACAGAACATTTCAACCAACTTGAGGGGGGGGGGGGGGGGTTGAGATATGTTGTAAATAGTAGATTTATTTATATATGTATTCGGCCCATTTACCAGGCCCGTTAGAGTAGCCTATTTAGACTCAATAGTGCTTGTACTCAAAAGACAATTTTATCTTTCATATACAATTAATAAGACGGAACTACAGCTACTCTGTAGTCGCAGACGTAGGCAAAGATTGGCCGAACTGCGTGACCAACATTGTGTCTCTATTCTTCTTCGTTACTTTCCACACATATGCATATCATTCCGCTTAGTAGTGAATTTTCACTGCAGAATCGAAAGCTAAGATAAGGGGATTTTAAATATTGCAGTGTAAGTGGGATCAGTTTTGTTTGGTATGGAAAATTAATTTTCTTACCCTAAGGGTTTTCAGCTTTTATCTCTGGTCCATCATAGATAAACAAACTAACAAATGGAAATCAATAATTATCCTATGTCTTAGCCTCAGAAGTTAATGAAAGGGTGAATCATGAAACTCAATTATGTTCTTCCCTCTTTCTATATGTTTGTCGAGTTTGCTTTTGAATTTTAACTAGTACAACACCTATGCATTCGCATGGGTTGCGTAAGTTTTTATGCAAGTTCTAAAAGGACCTATCTATAGCAAACTGAATTACCAAAACATGGAAATATAACCAATATACCAAATGGCCACTTATTTTTTAGAGTAATAATATTTGCAATAGTTTTTAGGCAAGTTCTAAAGAGACCTATACATAGCAAACCATATTACCGAAACATGGAAATGTAACCAGTATGTCTTTTGCCATCTACCAAATGGCTACTTATTTTCAGGACAATGAATATTTTTAACTGTTAGAATATAGGAAGGTATCATATAATATCATGATATTATGTTAGAGTATTATACTCAAATTAGTTTCATATCTTTTAGTATATTATAGAGTATCTTCTAGGATAAGTTTTCATATTACGTCATTATTCTAATGATTTGTTTCCTGATTTAGTTATTTAGGGTTGAGTCTATTTATCCTTATAAATAGGGATTAGTGTTTAGTCTTTGTAATAAATCAAGCTATCAAATCATTCTCAATTATATTCAAAGTCTTTATTATTTCAACATGGTATCAGAGCACGTTCTGATCCTGTAACCTATCTTTGAGCTTCACCATCGCTGCCGGTGGCGGCCGCCGCCGCCGACAGCACCACCTTTTATTAGTTTACAATTTATATATTTTCGGTGTTGTTATAACCCCTTTCAGTTTGTTTCCTTCCGTTGTTCTCAACTTTCTGGTGTGTCTTCTCAGTTTCCGGCAGACTCACCACCGTCTCCCGCCTCCGGGAAATTTTTCCGGCGACCGTTTCCAGCGAAACCACCACCATTAGGGGCGGAATTCGCTGATCTACTCAACTGTTCAAAGTTGCATCTTCATCAGACCAGTCTTTGTTCTTGTTCTGGCTCAGTTTCCATTTTCTCTCTCAAACACTGTTCAGTCCAGAAACCCATCTTTCAGGTCAAATCATCGTGCAAAGCCACCACCATCAGAACCACCTATGTCAGACCGACCTACCACCGAAATCTTGCTTCCATCTCCGCCGTCACGCGCTGTCACGTGCGGTAACAGTGTCAGTGTCTTTGTTTCACGTCCGTCCGTCGTACCGGCGCGTGGAGGCGCGTCCGTTCACCGTTCTGGTGGCTCTTTTCATCGCCGGTGTCGCCTCTCTCTCCTGGTCCTGAATCTATTGTTATTTATTGGGTTTGGTCCCTGGTTATACGTGGTATAGTACAAATAGGCCTTTCTCTCTCTTGGTTTAGGCATTTTTCTGCTAGATATTGCTTGTTTAGGTACTGTTGAACAATGTTTATATTGTTCTTGGTCTGTCTCTGATTTGTTTCAGTTTCTTGGTCTGTTTCTAGTCTGTTTTAGTCAAGATATATCAATTCTTGGCCCTCTGTTTCTGCATTTATGCCACATTAGCTTTTCAATCACGATGTATTGCTTTCGGGCCTGGTTTCGCATATCTTTTTGTTTCAGGTTGTTCATTGGTTTAAGTTTTTTTGTTGGTCATCTGTCTAAGTCACTTTTATCCAGTGTGCTTTGAGCCTTGTCTCAAATTGGTCTCTAATGGCAAGCTCTCTAGTTAACACTCCAAGCACACTCTAGATAGTTCATTGGTAGTCCCGTTGTCCAACCACCATCAAGGTTGAGTCGTCGGCCCCAATCACAGATGAAATAGTCCATTGGTAGTCCCGTTTTTCCAACCATGTCAAGGTGGGATCGTCGGCCCCAATCATAGATGAAATGGTCCATTGGTAGTCTCGTGGTCCAAGTTGAGTCCTCGACACCAGTCACATATGAAATGTTTCAGTTTGGTTCGGAGTTGCTACACCTTCAGTTAGGACTTCAGCTGCTGTAAGCGCTGGTCCAATATTGTTTCTTGGTTGGTTTGAAGATGTACTTCTCCCATTTGGGGCTTCAGCTGTTGTCGCAGTCCTACAATCATATTTGGTTTGGTTTACCTACTGTAATGAGAGTAGGTAGTGTTTCCTTCAATTTGTTTGTTCGTTGGTTTGTTCTTGGATGCAGATCTTGTTAGATGATTCATGGTTGTCATGGTGTTTGTAAAAATAAAAAAAAATCAGCAGCAATTTCTTTAGTTGGTGGATTGTTGGTTTGTTCTTTGCACGAATCTTATTGGTTGATGGCACTGGTAGTTTTCGTTGGTTGATGTATTTTTGTTCCCTATTTCACATCAAAACAACTGTGTATTTTGTTTTGTTTGAACTTGTGCCAACATCATCCATTCATTCTGCTTGAGCTTTAGTAGCCGGTGGGAGCGCTGTCTCAATATTATTTAAGTTGGTTTCGAAGATATGACACTTCCTGTGGAGGTTTCAGTTGCCAAAGTGAGCACTTGCTTAAAATCTTTGTTTTGAAGTTGTGACATCTTCAAGTTTGGACTTCAGCTGCCAGAGTGAACACCGGTCCAGTTTGGTTTAGTTTGATGTGGTGACACCTTCTAATTATGGTCTTAGCTGTCATGTAACGCTGGCCCAATACTGTTGCAGTTTGGTTTTTTTTCTTCAAGGGCATATTTTGTAACAAGCTAAAAGCTTAATGAGCTTTAGCTTGAGGGGGTGTGTTAGAATATAGGAAAGTATCATATAATATCATGATATTATGTTAGAGTATCATACTCAAATTAGTTTCATATCTTTTAGTATATTATAGAGTATCTTCTAGGATAAGTTTTCATATTCGTCATTATTCTAATGATTTGTTTCCTGATTTAGTTATTTAGGGTTGAGTCTATTTATCCCTATAAATAGGGATTAGTGTTTAGTCTTTGTAATAAATCAAGCTATCAAATCATTCTCAATTATATTCAAAGTCTTTATTATTTCAACATTAACTTTCAATATCAAGACAAAACTGTATTACCAAAAAACGATCCAGTAAAAGGTGTAAGATGAGCTGCTCAATTTCCTCTCGTTTCAAGTCCGAACCTGTAAAATTCAAGGTAGCAAAATTTGACAACCATATTTGTGATAAAAGACCTTCAAGCCCCGTTTGGGAGTTAAGAGTGGTGGGAAGGGGAGGGCTTTGGGGTGGGAGAGGGGAGGATAGAAGAGGAGGGAGAGAGAGGGCGAGAGAGGAAGAGGGGGAGAGAGAGAGAGAGAGAGAGAGAATGTTTTTGCAGATAAGGGAAAGAAAAAGCTTATGACTAATATATTTCTAATTTAGAGAATATTATAAAAAGGGATTTGAAGAATTTTCCCAAACCCTCCAAATTTCTCCTCCAATACATTTTTGGACTTTCCCATATTAGGACGTTTTTGTATTCTTAACTTCCAAATAGAGCCTCAAAATATAAAACCACTTTTACAAACAAAATACAAAACAAAATATTGACTTTTACAAACAAAATAAGAAACCACTTTTACAAACCATAACATAAAAAGTGTTAATTGGCGAGAATGGACCAGATGGGAGGACAAATTAGGCCCAAGAGTCATAGTACTTAACAAAAAAGAATGAATCTAGAATTAGAAAATAGGAGAGAGGACAAACCAACCTATTTCCTTCTGTTTGATTTTCATTTTATCAACTAATTGCAACATTGTTGACCTCTGATCACTTGCCTGAATATCTTGCAATAGAGAAACCATCAATTTCGCTTGACCTGCAAAGATTATCCCTATGTAAAGGCTCGTCTGAATAAAATGGGATGAAGAAATAGGAAAAATTTGAGATCAGAGGGAAGAAAAAAGGAAGGCATTGCAATAATAATAAATATGGGTGAAAAGAGAGTCGAAAACAAAAATCAAATTAAAGGTCAAAGCAACATACGAGATACGTCCACTTCCTTCACCTCATGTGAGAGTGCACAGATGTCACACATCCCTGTAATATTAAGAGTATACAATTTGAATTTATGCTACAAGCCCACAATAATGGGGCAAAAATAAAAGGAGAAGTAAATGACAACATTAAAATGTACCATTGCATTCTTGTAATGGCTCAGCAAAATGCCGAAAAATGGCACTTCGTCGGCATTGTCTTTTGGACTAGATTAAAGAGATAGTTATAATTAGTCTAAGTTAAAGGATTTTTGTAGAGAAGGATGAAAAGAGAGTTAAAAAAGTTAGTATACTTATGTATTGTGACATGATAATAATGATATACAAAATAATAACCAACCAGACAAATTTATACTAATACTAATTCCTAATTAAAAAAAGAACATAAACTTCCTAAAGATAAGCTAAAATCCCTCATAGAATAAGATAAGGGTCCTACAAAGATAAAGCCCAAAAAAATTTAGTAACACAATCACCTAATCTATTGTGCACCATTTTCTAAATATTAAGTTATTTTGCAGATATTCTAACAATCATAATTTATTATATTCAATTACTTATGGACATAATCATGCAATAGAAAAGGCAAAAGGCACTCAATCAGGTCGTAATGCAGAATACAGAAAGGAATAAAGCTATTAGTTCCATTGGCGTATATGAAAGGGAAAGATAGCTGAATGGGTATGCTCATTAAATCATCAAACATTTAATTTTTAAAAGTTTTCAGAATTTAAGGAATGAATGAGTATGACTGAGATAAACTACCAGTCGTACATTTTATATTTTAAATATCATAAAAGAAACTACCTGACAATATCGTACTATGTCATAGAGATTCTGCAGTCCTGATTTTTCGTAGAAGACCATTGAGCTCTGGGGAAAGTGTTATATATAAAACTTGTCACATATTCCACCAATCAAATGCTTCTCTACATGTAGATATGCACAAGCATTTCAATATAAACAAACATGTGAGATTATAATTATAATTATAATTATATACACTTCATAGTTCCTAGATAACATTTGGTAGCATTTTGCATGAAAACGGAATGGAGCTGGACATCCTGTTCTGTTTTGTTCTCTTTGGTTCCACGCTTTTTAGCGGAACCAAGATGTATCATATTTTCACTTTTGTTTTGTTCTAGTTTTAATATGCATCAAACACAACAGAACATACATTTTCTGATCTATCCTGTTTTAACCTGCTACCAAACACTATCTTTATCTCATCCTATGTTCTTTAAAGCTGGTGCCCAAAATAGAGCTCAGGATGCGTAGGTCTTAATGCAGCAAGCTATTTCATCATAGCTGCAACCTTCAATTTTTGGAAAATAGCAGGACAGAAATTTGCAAGAACTTAAATTCAAAACTCAAGAGTGTTGTGAGGTTTTTACCTGCCGAGGAACATCACCGGGTCTAAAGTATAATAGGCATTCAGAAGGAAGTCCATCTCGGCCAGCTCGACCACTTTCCTGTCGAAAAAATATTTAAAGATGCTAAATAAAAGCCACCTGCAGGCTTTTGCCTACCAGCTTAAGCTTTTGGGGTCAATGGTCCTGTGGTAGTAAAGGCTCTTTGGTCAAGTGATCATAGTTTCAATCCTTGTAACCCCCATTTCTCTTCACTAAATATAATATTAGCACAGGGTGAAACAACCACGGGCATTGACAGTGCTTCAAGCCCAAAATAATTTCAAATGAGAGATTGTGTTCTATTATAAAAATCCAAGACCTTCACCCAACAGCTTAAGCTTCTAGAATAATTGGTCCTTAACAAATAACATAAAGGAGCAAAACCTGGTAGTAGGTTTCCATTGATTTACTCAAGCTGTGATGGATGACAAACCTGACTACATGGAAATAATTAGCATTAAATATTCTCAGCTTCAATAAAGGTAAGCAAATACAATATGTACGTCTCCCCAGGGATTTTCTCACTTACAAGCATTCATAAGCAGGCTTCTCTATTTAACAAAAGAAGGTCTATAATCCACCCATGCAAGCATCATTTGAATAAATATAACCATTTGAAGAATGTTGAAAAAGATATCCGAGACTTCAATGGAAGTCAGATTGCAACAGACATCACATCACTAATTGCAAGTCATCACACCAATACCCAAAAAGGCCAAAAAGAACAATGGTGCTCACATCATGAAATCAGTAGCATGAAATTGTGATATGCACATACACACTAACACGCTATAGAAAACTGGTTTACTCTACAACACTGCATCCATATCTGCACTAAAAGGGTGGAAAATAATACTCCCTCCATCCCATATCTTTTTATGCTTTAGCCTTCTAATTTGGTCTCAACTTTTGATGTTTTGCAAATCCAATGCTAATTTAACCATTTACTTCCAACTATACCCTTAATTAATCAAGAGACTATTATAATTGAACCTTTACTGCACTAATGCCAAAACTAATATCTCACCTCACCACTTACAAATGTGAATTCCCACTATCCAAAATATTGATGGATTTTTGAGTTTCCAAGAGTGAATATTCCCACTATCCATACTACTTCCATATGCACATATGATAACTCTATTTTATATAGAGTTATTTACACTTCTTAAGCTTGAATTATTGTAAGAACTCAGTAATTTGTTAATCCAAATAAAGAATAATAGTTGAAATCAGCATCATTTAGCTTTGGAACTCATTAGAATTGAATTTCATAATTTGTGATATTTTTGATGTGTTTGTTGAATATTGCAGCTGCAATGGAGACCGCAATAGGTGCACCTGCAATAAGCTGTAAAAAGCAGAAGACAGGAGCATTGCACCTGCATCATACCCAAGCATTGCACCTGCATCATACCCAAGCATTGCCCCTGCATCTATTGCAGCTGCATCAACTCAAGTAACACAGAATTGCTCCTACAACCTGATGATGTCAGCAAATGCAAGTGGCAAGCGCAAGTTGGCCAAGTTGTTAAAGGGGGCGCCAAGTTCATGCATCTAGCCTCAAAGTGAAAAATCTCACTTTCCACTTGTCATTACACCATTGGACCTCCCTTAATATTTGGTGGGGGTTCTTATCACACTTTTTACTTGACAAGAGGAAAGAGAAACAACTTGGTGATCAAGGAAGATGGATCATGAAGCCTATAAATACCACCCTCTTCTCCATTTGAAGGACACTAAATTCTTATCATTCAACAATACATTTTATATTCTAGTTTCTAGTTTTATGTAGATTTATTTCTCTTGTAAGTTGTAGTACTCAACAAAGCTTCAAGTAAGTGAGATAGTGATACTTCCTACTCATCTTATCTTGTGAAATTGTTGAGGTACTCATGTGAAGAAGTGTAAGCAACCACATTGCTAGAAAAGAAATGCAAAGAATCTTCTTTTGTGTAATTACTCTTACCTCTTATTCTCTTTGCGTTTTTCTTGTTATAAGCATGAGAAATCTTGTTTGTATCTTTCTAGTTATGTCAAGCATGAGCTGAACCCTTTGTGGTTGGGATGCCTTAGCTTAGTAATGAAACTTTGAAATGTTATAAAGTTATGTTGATGTTTTTGTAATTTAGTTCTTGCTTGATAATTCTTTCAAACTTATTTTAACTTGATCACTTAAAATAAGTAGGGTCATAAATTCAGAAATGGTTTGTGATTTGAAATTAAGAACTAACATGAATAAGTGTTTTAATAATAGGAAACTTTATTAAAACCATGCTAAGACCTAGACATAGGATAGCATAGTTCATGGGATGATCTGTAGGAGTTTGATTAGGCAAGGGTGAACTTATTTAGAGCTTAGAAATAAGACTTGTAATGAAGCCCTGAAGATAAGTACTGAAAAGTACAAAACTGTTAATACTGCATCCATTGCAGGTGCAATCATTGTAACCGCAAGACATTGCAGGTGCAATGATTGTGGCAGTAAACCATTGCAGGTGCAATGGTTGCAGATTCATCAATTATAACTTTATACATTCAAAGTGAACTTACTTAAGTAAAAGCATTCCAACCATATTTCTCAACTGATTCACAACTTACATTTACTTGTTTTAATTTACAATTTGTCTATACACACACCACAATCATCATTCATTTTATATTTTATTTTTGTTATCATTAACTCTACTATTAATTTAAACTTAGTAAAATTAATTCAATCCCTGTGGGTACGACAACCTTCTTATCTCTATATTACTTGTTTAGACTGTCTATACTTGCACATATATTTTTCACAACAACATACGTGGAAAGTGTAAAGCTATTTAGAGTGGCCAAAGTAATTGTGATAATTTTAGCTTATATTAATTGTGGAGAATATGTTTATCAAAGTAAAGTTGTGGAGAACAAAGTATTAAATGGGGGTATTTTAGTCTACATATTTACCTAGTTAATGTTTTCTTACTCCATGTGTCATTTGCTAAAACATGAAAAGATATGGGATATGGAGGGAGTATTATAGTGTGATCCTACAACTGCGAGTCTAAGGCCATCCTAGTCTGGTGGTTGAAATTTGTAATTAAAGCAAAAACTTCGTTTTCGTATAGAAACCAATTACAGATGCAAAACTGTTATCAATAGCACAATACCTACAATATTATTAAAGAATTTTAAGAATGCGTTGCAAAATTGTAGTACTAACCATCTGGTTTGTTGATTCCCATACCAAAAGCTACCTGAAATGTATATTATTAAAAAATTCAATGCCTTAACAGGTCAGAAGTGACAAAATGCACACATTACACAGTGACAACTGCAATGATACATACTGTACCAACTATGACCTGCAGCTTGTTATTGCTCCACCTGCAAACCAAGCATGCATATATCACCATTAACTCACTCACAATCTATTATAGCTTCATAAATATGAATGATGCACAAAGACGAAGACCTCTCAAATTTTTTAGGACATCATCACGAAATGTATGACAAAAGAGCTATTTTTGACAACAGTTATCACACCATTAAGCAGGGGCCAAGCCTGCCAATTGGAACCTATACTCAAATTCAGTCAAGATCTTCTACAATAAGGTTCATATGGCAAGATAGAACTTGCAATCAATACTAAAAATAAATGCAACACACCTCTCAAATTCAGGCAAGAACTCAACCTACATATATAAAGATCAACATATAAATGTCACAACATTCTGATAATTACTTTACCGCATGTGTACTTTTTCTCGAGCATTAACATCCATATCTGCATGATAGTAATCAGCTGCAATTCCTCTCTCACTCAGCTCCTTTGCAACCTAAGACAATCTTGACAGCAAAAGTGATAAGTATCTAGACTCTACTTCATGGTCTCCACTTCACAAGGTGGATATGCATACGGAAAGGATTAGCCTGAATATTAAACCACTAAAACCCTTGCTTTAGGCCCCAAAAGATATTTAGTTGTCAATATTATCTCCTAAAAATTTAAAAACAAAAATATTAATTAATTGATAGTCTTAAGAGTGAAGATTTTCATTTTAAAAGGAGGCCCCTAGTCTTATTATGACTCTATCTTTTACAATGAGTAACTACCTTATTTAGCTCTTTGGTTGAATTTTCCTATCTTAATAATTCTAATTATAATCCATATCTTTTATTATTTAATTAATAATTAAACTGCAAATTTCCTGTTAAATACTAATTAATGTTAATTACACTTTCCGATGTTGTCCTTTTTTTTCTTTTCTAAATGCATATATTGCTTACAGAATAGTGTTAGCATTTCAGAAATTATTGGTATAGCGGAAAGAAGTTTCTCAACCAAAATTAATAAAATTTTATATAAGGTCAACCGATGAGAGAAAAAAAGTCCAATGAGGGCAACGATAAGGTTTCCTAGAAAGTATGAAAGAAATAATAATAATAATAATAATAATAATAATAATAATAATATGAAAATACGAAGCAGCAAGGCTATCCATATCTCTGCATAAAAGAGATGGAAACCCCCATGTGCATTAAGCTTTGTTGAGGGCAATTTTGACATTGAAAACCATAATCAGGCATACCTGTTCACATTCCTTCCTAGAGAAGCAATAAACAATCCCTGATTCATGATTTGGATAAGATTCTTGAATGAATTCAGCAATTTCGTCAATAGCTACCTTACTGACAGAGGACTTTTCCTTTACCTGCAGGGTAAAATATGAAACAATACGATCATAAATAATAAAAAATTAATTTGTTATTGAAGCCAAGAGTATAATTAGGGAGAGGGGGACATCGGAATAAAAAATGAAAAACTGCTGAAGTACTGATATTAATTACAAATATACCATATAAAACAAGTTTGGCCTATTGACCGTGCTGACAAATTTGACACATCTAGGAATGTGCAACATCTCTATCAGATCATTTTGGACCCTCTGAGTAGCAGTTGCCTGACAAATTAATGTCACCTTAGAAATCAAAATTAATTATGGAAAAAAAACACAAATTTAATAATTTCATTTGTAATACTTAACAAAAACTTGAAGATAAAGACTTACGGTCAAAGCAACCATAGGAACATTAGGGAACTGAGTCTTGAGAATACCAAGGTTCTTGTAATCAGGTCGAAAGTCATGACCCCACTGACTGCAGCAGTGTGCCTCCTGCAGTGCAAAAACATAACCAGAAATCATACTGTCATACAAGTACAACTAACACAGCATTGATATGAAATATTAAAACCTAAGCAGGATAGTGGTAAGAGTGGGTCTAGGCATGTAGAATAAACAGTGTAATGAATTTCATATGGTTAGTTAAATGTGTATAATACAAGAATCCAAATTAATACTAAGATCAGACAATATGCTAGAAGCCATAAACAAAAGATAAATAAATAAGTAATCAAATGTTGGCACTGTCAAAAGCTAAATCAAGCCAAAAGCTTAATCAATTAGAAGGAGGGACGTGAATAGCTCTTAACCCTCATACTCTCCCTCATGCAAGAGCTATTTGACCTTGAAGCATGGAAATGCACAAGCATGTGAACTAGCAAACATAATTCAAAACAACTCTAAAGAGGATGACAATGTGAACTCACATCAATTGAAATTAGAGAGAGACGACCAGCATGATGGCATTTTTCAAGTTTTGACATAAACCTCTTGCTTTTTGATATCTTTTCTGGAGTCACATACAATATTTTGAGTACCCCCTCACCCTTCTCCAAAGCCTTGTATATAATCTTCTCGTTGTCCTTACTTGTTGTTGAAGTTAACATATATGCTGGAATGCCCAAAGCAGCCAAACCCATTACCTAAAGCAATTTATTTCCCCCATCCAGGAAGAAAAATAAGCAGAGAATAACCTTTTAAATCTATGAAATGTTGATGAACCAAAAATTGGACTGGATTCAAATATATTTAAAAAATTCACCTGATCTTGAATTAAAGAGAGCAGTGGACTGACAACTAGAGCAATTCCATCACGAAGAACAGCAGGAAGCTGGTAGCAGAGGCTCTTGCCACCACCTGCGGCCATAATCACCAGAACATCTCTTCCACTCATTATGGCATTAATTATCTGTCATCAACGAGACTACTTAATAAAATTGTACACAAAAGTCAATTTTTAATAGAAGAAAAAAGGCTTGTAAACTAAACCCTTGATGTCAATACTCAATAGTTCAAAGAGTAATACATTCATGACAGCATTACAGAGCAGAAAGAACAACTAGCCAACTTTCAAAAGCAAATAATGCCTAATATCTGGGGAGCATAAAAAACACAAAGTACTAGAATAAGAGCCAAACATAAACCAACCATTATGACAAGTAAATCAGGTATAATCCTATACAAATAAATGCAAAAATATACTCCCTCCGTTCCTAAACTTTGGTCCTTTTGGCCTCTATTTTTTGTTTCAAAACTTTGGTACTTTTGAGATACCAATGTACAATTTACTTAATTTTTCCAAGTTTACCCTTTATCTTTAATTAATTGTCACTATTCACAATATTAACTCCTTTTGATTCCCAAGTTAGTGGACTTCTTGAAGCCAATTAGAGTGTGGCTTTATTGATTTATTGTTTTCTTTTCTCTTTCCAATAATTCCAAAAAAATAAAATACAAATTGGGTATTAATGCTACAAAGGGGTACTTTAGTAATTAGGTATTGCAAATTTATGATTTCTTAATTTGTGTGAAACACTCAAAAAGGACTAAAGTTTAGGAACGGAGGGAGTAGCAAATTAAAGGAAAATAACAATTAAAGTCACGTAACGTATTGATACTCTTAACATTAAGGGTTTTGCATAAGATCACACACTTATATGTTCCCTGTATTATGATACCCCGAATCCTTTCTCACAGTTAAAGGAAATGGAAAGATTATATAAAACAATGAAAGTGGCCATTCTTATCTTTCCATCCCTTTGAATGGAGAATTAAAAAAAGAAAAGTTTTCATTCACCTCTTTTTGATTTGCACGGTAAGATGAAATGCCAAAAATATTTAATCTAAGATCATCTGCTTCGGAATCCCATTCAAATGGTGCACTCCAATTTTCCACAGTATTTGGAATAACATTATTGACCTGGTTTTCAGATTCTTTACACGCTTCCAGAATAGCACTAAGCTCAGATTTTCTTTCATACAACCTCTCTTGCCTTTCAATTAAGGCTCTTATTTGATCTGCACAAACAGAAATTTATTTTAAGCTTTAAAAAGTAACAAAAAGAAAAATTAGTCCATGCCGTTTGGAGAACATCAACGGCGTCGTTTCAATGAATCGCGACAATGTTAACCTAGTATTGCTTTCAGGCATTGATATTCGGAAGTTGGAACTGTACGTAATTTGAAAATTAGTTTGCGAGCGTTGTAAGAGAAATTCGAAGAGGAAGTACCTTGAACATCTTGAATCTCAGCCTCGACGTTGTGAAGCTCCTCTTGAACCTCGTAGTCGTAGTTCTCCATCTCTAACGCTGTGACAGAAGTGGAAAGCAACCAACCCTAATGGCATGCCATGGTTTTGATTCTTTTGAACTTTGAAGTTTGGAACGTTGATGTAGCAGACGCAGTGTATGTAAGATTGCCGTGGGATATATACGCAGTGTATGCAACAAATGAGAGTTAATTAACTTTTTTTTAATCGTCGTCGTTGTTTGTTCCTGAGCGGTAATTGAGTTTTCCCAAAATCAGTCAAACATTGTGTGTTAAAAACTTTATTGAAAGGAAAGGATCATAGAGACGGTCAAAATCGAGTACAAGTGTCAGGTTACATTTTCCGACGTAGATTTTTTTTTATGAGCAAACGGGCCAGAGGCCCAAAACGAAACAACTACACGGCTACGAAACTACTAGCCTCAGCTCTTTGAGTTGAGAGCCAGAGATAGAAAGATGGGAACATGGTCAAATATATACAATCCACATTCAATGACAAAACTGAATTTTGCCAAAATATCAGCAATAGTGTTCGCTTCACCAGGGAGGTTGATCAGGACATCAAGTACCAAGATGCCATTCAAAGCTTAGAAGGTCCGATGATTAGGGCAAGATCAAAGAAAGTCCAAGAAAGTTTAGTCCAATTCATGACTAAGGCTATTGCAAAAGAGAGCAACAATGTAACTGCACCGAAAACCATGCTTGTCATACAAGCTATGGAGGATGCGCAATTTGCATGACAAATGCCCCAAAGCTATTTCATTTTTATTCAATAAAAAGTGCATGTGACCAATTGATTTATTTGGGACCAAGGCACTGTGTTATTTCATTTTAAGTTAACTTTTTTTAGTGTGTTTAATCCACTTCAAGTGGTCTATGTGTGGAACATATTTTTGTGAGTTGATGAAGTCAACAGACTTGCTAATCAAGCAACTTGCTAATCAAGAAAGGCAAACTTGCTAATCAATAAAGGCAATAAGAGGAGAAAATATTACAAGATCCAAGACATTTATGGCACATCAAGACAATCAGAGAAAAAAATGAAATAGAAGATCCTAATCATTAATTGTGCATGCAATGCCAAATCAACTAGGATATTTTCTTAAATTATTTTGTCTAGTATTCTTGTAATTGTTGAATACCCTTTATTTTTTCCTTGTATTAGCAATAACTTCCCTTATTATTAATAGGGAGTATAAGTGTCAATGAAAAGGGAGAAAGACTTTATCAAAGATTTTGAGTTCATACTCTTTGGTTCTGGATTGGACCAGCTTATTCGATCTTATCAAGAATTCCTTTTCTTGTGGTGATCCTCACACTCATAGGCTTATCCTTGTCTTGGATTAGACCAAGGTGGCGCCCCTAACCTAAACACCATCTTCTTCACGAATTCAAAAATCAATTCATTCTTCTCGTTAGTCTTAAACTGTTCCTAAACTCCCCATCCCAAAACCCACAAAATTCTTCACTCCCTTTCCCCATTATTCATCCTTTTATATCCAAAAACACAAAAATATAAATTACAACCAGAATTCATATTGAAAATCAAAAGAATGGCCAGTTTCCACAACAAGGAGGCCATCAGAGGTTCTACCACTCAAACTCATATTCTTCATCCACCATGTCCAAGATGCTTCGAGCAAGGAAAAACAAAGGGTGACCGGTATCACTACCACCAGTGATCAGATTGATTGCATGGATCGAATCAAGCTCAATTGCGAGCTTATTGAAGCATTTTCCTTTGGAGATGCAGATTCCATGATAAGCACTTCAAATTTCTGCTTTCAACGCCGAACAAGGGTCAATTCAGTGGGAGAAAGCCACGACAAGATTGTTGCTCCTGTCTCTGAGGGAACCCCCACAACTAGTCGTCCTACCACTTCCACCAACTGCTCCGTCGCAATTTAACTTCCAACGCCCAAGAGTAGGGGGTATCAAGGGGTTTCATCATTGTAGATTTGTTGAACCACTCATTTATCCAACAAACCCGATTCCCAATTATTCTGATTTCGCCATATATGATCGAAAAATATGTCATTTAGTCCTATTAAGTGAGGTAAATATAATTCCTCTCACACGTGCTCAAAGAATCCCTAAGTTTCATTTTCTATCAAAAATTAGTTACTTTTAGCTATAGAAATTTTAGGTGTGAGGATAGTAACCTCTTATATTTTCAAGTTCCCACAATAGCCTGAACACCTAAAGAAGAAACGGTTCTAGCCTCTAAATCAATAGCAATATTTTTACTAAAGAAGATATTTGGGTTGAAAAAATTTATATGTCCGAAAGCTTTCTGATGAAAGTAAGAATATTTTTTAGAACCCGATTCCCCCTCAAAGACGCACCACAAAACATAAAATAGTGATATGTAAATAGAATATGAGTAACAAGAGGCATGTTAGAAAAGTACTCCCTCCGACATTATTTATAAGCAAAATTATCTAATTTCACACATATTTGTTTGAGATTCGCACCACCGCAAACTCTCAGAAGTACCATTACCAATGCTAATTTAATGTCCCAATGTACTTATTTGTGAAACACCTCTTAGCATGATTAGTAGATGTTGGTTTGCCGCAGAAAGAATCTCACACAAACATCCACTAAGAAATTAGTTTAATTATCTTGATTTTATACAAAAATAATTAATAATTTCAAAAAGACCATTTTTGCCTTGGGACACTACACTCATCTAAAATCATTTTTAAAAGTAAATTAATGTGCTTTGAAAAATAAATTATAATTTCAAAAGGACAATTTTTATCTAGTATTTAATTTTTATACTCTCTAAGTGACTATTTAGTAAACCTATATGACTATATCTTATATTAAATAGGGATATAAAAGAAATTTTAGCAATTAATCTGCTTTTAAGAAATGTGTCTTTTTCTTATATCTTATAATTAGAATAAAAAATGTACCATTTTTTTTTTATAATAGAGATCGGAGAGAGATAAGGGAAGAATTAGCAAAGGAGCAGAAGCAGTGATAAATAGAGTTGAATTTGTTGATTTTTACTTATATTTAATTAAGACCACCAAATTTGTTGTTTCCTAATTTACACTCATCTAACATTCTCTAACTAACTAATTACTAACCACCAATATTTGCTTATAAAAATGGTTACTTATTAATATAAACTAATTAGCAAAATTTAATATCCGATCTATATCATTAAATAATTCACAACAACCTATATCACTTGAACAAACGTACAAAGGGTTATCCATCACTTCAAGAGTCACAAGTCACAACAACACTATCCCATGTCTGAATGGACTTTATTCTTCGATTCTCCTTCCTAGCTAGCAAGTCCACCACAGGACCACAACACAAATTATTTAACAAATAAATAATAATTCAAAAATAAAAAATGATTTAAATACCCACCGGCACAAGAAACGATGGAAGAAACCTCACTACTAGCGTTGAGTTGCAGTTACAGTGGCAGTTATAGCATCGCGAAAACCAGAGCGATTCCATTTCTATCGGTGTTGGTGTCACCGCGGCTCCACCGTCGTCTTCTGCGGAATAGGAGCAATCCACTATCGTCTGCGAGAATCACTCTCAGGTTTTCTTCTTCAAAATCTTCCACGTCACTGTACGGAAGTCTAGGTCCTTTTGCTGGCCAGTGTTGACTTTGAATTTCACTTGATTTTTGCTTATTGAGAGAGGGCTAACTTGTGTTTTTCGCTCATTTACTTGATTATGACAAAGATTACTGTTATTCTGAATTTCATTTCGTTTCATTCCAGTAAAAGCATTTTCATGATTATACTTGTTTTTTTGGTTTGCTTGTGCTATTTCTGGCCTGCAGAAGAAAGGGAATTTGCGAGAAGCTTATACCAAAAATGGCTAATTATGAAGGACAGACGGTAGCTAGTGGTAGCGATGTCAGATCAGGAAATATGATTTATGAACCTATTTTAGATGATGGAGTGTTTCGATTTGATTGTTCTGTAGATGATAGAGAAGCAGCATATCCTAGTATTTCTTTTGTGAATAGCAAGGATAGAGACACGCCTATCACTACTCACAACAAGGTTCCCTCATATATCCCTAATTTTGAGTGCCTTCTAGAGCAACAAGTTGTTAAACTCGAGGTCAGTTACTTTTTTTAGTTTCTGGTATCAGTTTTGGACTTTGATTGTCATTTTACAAGTGTTGGTTAACATTAAGATTGAGTACTGTTGATTTGTTTGTTTACTTTCTCTTTTAATTTTTGTCCTGGTCTAATTTGCTGCTTATGGTATTTCATTTCACTGCCCTTCAAAAGTTGATTGAATTTGTTTACGAACCAGCTGCCTATTGGTACCTCCTTATATGGAACTGGAGAAGTTGGTGGACACCTTGAGAGGACAGGCAAAAGAGTAAGTCAACCTTATGAGATTTTATGTTTTTAAATGATTTTCTAATTATCTATGAACTCATTAGTTATATTTTATTTTCAGGTTTTCACATGGAACACTGACGCTTGGGGTTATGGTCCTGAAACTACTTCCTTATACCAATCACATCCATGGGTGTTAGCTGTTCTTCCAAATGGCGAGGCACTAGGAATTCTTGCTGACACTACAAGGCACTGTGAGGTGCTATTACTTTAGGCTTTATGTCATTTATTGAGGTTAACCATTAACAGACATGCGTGTTTTTTTATAGTGATCTAATGAATTGTTTCTGGTCTCTCGTTATGCTCATAAGCAGATTGATCTGAGGAAAGAATCAACAATACGCGTCATCTCTCCATCCTCATATCCTGTCATTACATTTGGTCCTTTTTCTTCACCTACGGAAGTTTTGATATCTCTATCAAAAGCAATTGGTAATTTTCTTAACAAAGGCTTCAATTATAAATACTATAGGTTAACATAAGATATGTTAAGCACTTTCTTAGTTTGGAAAAACTGAAAGCACGCCATTCTTGATGAAAGAGTTCACATCATTAGAAGAACCTGTAGTACGTGAAGTTGACCCACACCCACATTAAATCAAGATTCATATGATACACTCTTTAATTCGTTATATCTGTACCCAAACATTTGCAATATACTAATAGTATGTTTACTATTTCTTTTATTAAATTAGGAGCTAACCAAATACATGTCTGAAAATAAAGACATCATTAACATTACACGTATTTATTAATTTATAATCTTCAACTTGAGAAATGATGCAATGAGTTCTGTGTACTATTATCTTCTATGTTTGAAGTCTGCTTAAATATTTTTTGTGTGTATCAGATTCAGGATGTCTTACGTTAAGGTTGAAGAAAAAACCCTTTCTTTAAGTGAAGATTCCATGCATTGATTAGATGCGAATGTTACTCTGTATAACATTTTCCAGAATCATCATTTAATTTATTTTGGTGGTGAAAAGGTACTTCCTTACAATTTCTTTTATCATCAGGAACTGTGTTTATGCCCCCAAAGTGGTCTTTGGGCTATCAACAATGCCGCTGGAGCTATTTATCTGATCAGAGAGTTCTTGAGGTACTTGGTGCTGTTCCCCTCCCCCCTCTCCCTCCCAATAGCGATGAGCCAGGATTAATAGCTTTAATATATGTAGAAAGCCTGAGCTGGAGATGCTGAATATTGCTTGTGTTCCAAGTTCTGACTTCTGTTGTTATATCAAAATTTGACACTAGAGTTGTGCCAGATACGGCGGCTAGCTCCAATGACGACCATAACATCTTCACATAGGAACCAATATTTTTGTTGGAAAGAACCATGGAAGAATCCTCTGATTACAGTTTGAATTACAGAACTTGGAGTGTCTGCAGTCCCAAATGCCCACAGGCTCCAATTCTCTCAAATGGCTAGATGCTTCTGGCTAGATGCTTCTGTCTAATCCTTTCCTCTTATTCATATACATCATGGTCTAACCCTCTGACTAACTAACTATTAACTATGAGTCACCTATCAGAAAACATTTAAGCAGAAAAATGTGGATATCTGCATGGTTGTCAAATTCCTTTCAAGAGACATGGGAATCCAGGATGCCTGTAAATCTTAAGTATATTATATTATATTATATTATATTAAATACAGGATAAATAATAAATTTATTCTTGTCAAAAAAAATAATAATAAATTTATAATTGCATACAAATAATGCGAGTGTGCTACATAACATAAACAGAACACAATCATGAATCTTGAATAACTTTCAGCTCTCATACTAAACATGGGTTTCTGAAATTCTGATGCACGCCATGCCAGATATATTACATGCTTAAATGTAGACATCTTTTAGAATTCTATATTCTGACTGTCTACTAGCTTTCCAGAAGTATGTTTCATAATTTCATGTTAACAATTCACATTTGCAGGTTGCGCGGACATTCCGAGAAAAGCGCATACCTTGTGATGTGATATGGATGGATATCGATTACATGGATGGCTTTCGTTGTTTTACCTTTGACAAGGCATGTTTTTTTACGTCCCACACTTGCACACACATATGAACCATCATTGATCAACTTACAATATCATAATTAGATTTTTGCATCAGATCCTTATAATTGTTCGCATGAATTGTTTTAGTGATCAGTACATGTAGTCCATGACTCATAAGTCATAAGTGAAAGTGGTGTAATGCGTATTTTCTTTCAGTGCCTACCACTAATTGTCCAACCTGCACTTGTAGTTTGGAAAATGCTGAGTTGCAGTTCTGGGTGTAACAACTGTTTTGTCATTTGGAAAAGTAAGTATTTTGATATCTTTCAGGAGCGTTTTCGAGATCCCAAATCTTTAGTGAAAGACCTCCATGATAGTGGTTTTAAAGCTATTTGGATGCTCGATCCCGGGATTAAGCAGGAAGAGGGTTATTTTGTATATGATAGTGGTTCTAAAAATGATGCCTGGGTCCAGAAGGCGGATGGAGCAACTTTTGTTGGTAAATTTTCTTACATCTGCACTTTATGCTCTCTTGTTCCTTTTTTCTTTTTGGTATGCATTAAGCCCATATATCCATTCTTAGGGAATGTATGGCCTGGGCCTTGTGTCTTCCCTGACTATACACAGTCAAACGTTCGTGCATGGTGGGCAAATTTAGTTAAAGACTTCATTTCTAATGGTGTTGATGGTATATGGAATGATATGAATGAACCGGCTATATTTAAGGTAATTCCAACCTCATTGGGTTTTTCTATGAAACAAAATATGATACAAATCTTACTATTTTTGTGACTCTTGAGTTGATCCATTTCAATATTTTATCCATTTCTTTTTCAGGTTGTAACGAAAACAATGCCTGAGAGCAATGTTCATAGAGGAGATGCTGAACTTGGAGGTTGTCAGAATCATTCTTTCTATCATAATGTAATATTCTTTGCCCTTTGTTATGATTTTGAAGCCAGGTGGGGTGCACAAGTGGGGTGCACTTTGATTAATATACTCCCTTCGTCCCATTTTGTTTGCAGTTTAAGGTTTTGACACACCCCTTAAGAAAAATAAATAGTCTAAATTCTACAAGTGTTATGTAATTTACTGATTTATCCTTTATCTGTCAACTTAGATAAACGTGAGTTATTTATTGAATGGACAAAATTCTCATAGTAAAGAGGTGCATGAGTGGAAAAGAATATTAACCGCTTTATTGCAAATGTAAAACAACAAGCAATTGAATTTGCTTAAATAACAAACAAAATGGGACGGAGGGAGTAAGACACTATCTTGCAACTTGATTCTGTTGTTTGTTTATGGATTCGTAGTTGAGGGTTTTGATGCCTTACCCTGTAGTATGGTGTGCTCTGAACTTCTATTATTTGTTCTGACTTTTCACTATAGGTGTATGGTCTGCTGATGGCAAGATCAACCTATGAAGGCATGAAACTAGCTAATGAAAATAAACGTCCTTTTGTTCTAACCAGAGCTGGATTTATTGGCAGCCAAAGGTATGCTTCAACATGGACCGGAGATAATCTTTCAACCTGGGAGCATCTTCATATGAGTATCTCCATGGTACTTCAGCTGGTAAGAATCTTAGGAGCATGGGTTTTTCTTCCCTTGAACAACATTGTCATTTAATATTTTCTTTGCAACTTTTAGTTCAGCATCTTGGGAAGCATGGTTTGAGTATTTGTAGTCCCATCCTTGTGGCATCCTATGTAGTGCACTTTTTTGTATGGATTTTGCTGGTCTACTGGACACAGTATATGTCTAGATGGATACAAGTGTTATGCCAATTAGTTACCCAAATGGTAAATGATACCTTTAATCGGAAGCATGTTATTGTATCCTTGTTGGGCAAGATGACTGCAACTAGGCTTGCAAAGCCTACAATAGATAATGTCATGGACATGTTTTCTTTGAGCTGTGGTTGTGCTTTATTCTTTATGATGCTATTGGTATTGGATCTTATTGTAAGTTTATTTATTTTTAACTATATACAGATGGAGATGGGGATATATTGCTTATTTATTGTATAAAAAAAATAATTATTCTCCCATTGGTAGCTGATGTTTTTTCATAATTTTTGAACATGTAGCTCAGTGCCAGAAGCATTAAGATGACATTCTCTTACTATTGTCTAGTATTTATTTCAAATTTAAACATAAATGGTCACATTGAATACATTTTCAATTTTCCTTCGTAATCTGTGTTCCTTGTATTCAGGGACTCAGTGGTCAGCCACTTTCAGGTCCTGATATTGGTGGATTTGCTGGAAATGCAACGCCAAGGCTTTTTGGAAGGTGGGTGGGTGTAGGTTCCTTGTTTCCCTTTTGCCGAGGGCATTCTGAAGCTGGAACTGCTGACCATGAACCCTGGTCTTTTGGGGAAGAGGTTGGTTCATCTTTGGCAGTATATTATCAATGATTATCGTTTTTTCCAATTTGTATCTCATGTGGAGAAAAAATGATGAAGGCTGTAAATTTGAGCTTGATCATTAGCTTGGCATCAAGTTAATAATTGAGTTAATGAAAAAAATAAGTAAATAATCTCATATGTATTTCATTCATGCTTTAAGTTCTGGTGTTGCACATATGTTATGAACATATTGCGTGTCCACTTTCATGTTTGATTTGTGGCTATCCCCTCCTCAAGAAAGAAACCTTTGGGATTTAGTGGAACTTGATAATCATTGGATATTTTTTTAATTCATTTAAGATATCTAGAGCATATAAAATATTGGCCTTATCATCATGTATTCCTTTTATGTGCATTTTATACTGCTATTTCTTTTATCATAATTTTATACTTAAGATTGTAATTTGTTGCTGGTATTTGCTAGCATCTTCCGACTAAATTTTGATTGAATGGTGTATTTCTTTATTAGAAAAACCTTTAATTCTTTGCAATATGAAGCAAGTTCTGTCAGAGGAGGAGCTAAGGACAAGTTTTTCTGCTGAATGAGAGGATGGGACAATTTACAGTCCTTATGATTCTTTTTTGAATTTTTTCCTCACTTAATGAAATGGTGTTCTGTAAATTAACATTACATTTATATGGTAAAATCTATGTATCACTGACCCCAGCTCTAATTTTTAGTGTGAAGAAGTTTGCCGATTAGCATTGAAGAGGCGCTATCGCCTTATCCCCCTTATCTACACACTTTTTTATTTCGCACATACAAGGGGCACTCCAGTAGCAACCCCTACTTTCTTTGCTGGTAGGTTCTGTTCTGTTGACTACTTCTATGTCTCTGGGCTCATTAACGATATTTAAACTTTCTTCATATGGTTCACTCTTTCTTTTGCAGATCCAAAAGATCTCAGCTTGAGGAAAGTTGAAAATTCGTTTTTGCTCGGCCCAGTGTTGGTGTATGCAAGGTTCTTCTACTTCCTTAGTCTTTTTTTTTATCAATCTAGATGGCACTGCTATAAGATGCCTTTGCAGGAAATAGGCTGGTTTTCCTGATGCTTCTATACAATCTAGCAGCAAATTTTTGTATAGCTTTTAGTTGTTGAGAAAGGTGGAATGACAGGAAAGGGAAATTACACGTCCTATTTTCCTGCTAAAAGAAGTTATGGAGCTTTTAGTTGTAAAATAAGATTCATTTTTGTCATGGAAATTCCCCTGTTAAAATAGCAACGACAACAATCATAATAGAACAAATGGCACAAGAATAACTCCTTTATCTATCTTGTCTTTTATAAAGTGTGTTGAAATATGTTGTAAATAGTAGATTTATTTATATATGTATTCGGCCCATTTACCTGGCCCGTTAAGTAGCCTATTTAAACTCAGTAGTGCTTGTACTCAAATTACAATTACACAATTAATAAGACGGAACTACAGCTGCTCTGTAGTCGCAGACGTAGGCAAAGATTGGCCGAACTGCGTGACCAATATCGTGTCTTCTTTTTCTACATGGTATCACGAGCTCTCGTTCTTGAGGGCCTTGCTTCCGCATACACCCTAGCCGTCCTTATTTCGGCAAACCCAAGTCACCTTCATTGTGACCCTTCCCTGCCTTCATTGCAGCCCTCTTTTTTGCACTATTACTGCCTTAATTGCAGTTCTGACCCGTTTCCAATTTTTTGGACCCGTTTTTCAACTGTTTCGCCAAAAAAACACATAAACGCCCTTCTTTCGTGCTCCGATCTCTTCACCACCCATACCATCAGAACCAGAATCAAAAACCGACCAACCCCTTAAAATTTCTCCGCCGTCCGCCTTCCGACGCGCCTCCACGCGCAGCTTTACTTCGTCGCCCTGCGCTGATTTTTTCGCGACGGCTCTTTGAAACAGTTTGTAGATCGGCATTTTCTGGTCCTGTTTGAGGGATCAAATCTTGGTTTTGACATTTTTGGCTTGTGAGTCACTTTGAAGGCACCTCTTTGGTGTTCGTTTCTGTGTTTTGGTTACTGACCAGCACCCTCTGCTGCGTTTGAGACTTTTTTCAGCACGTGTCTTCACTTTGAGGGATATTCCTTCAATTTTCCAGTTGGTTTGGGTGTTTAATCACATCCGGCACCTTTGGTGTTATATACGGTTATTTTGCAACTTCGGGAATAGTTATTGTTTCCTTTTCGTGCTTGTTTTTCTTGACCGGTGTTCAAGATGTCTGATAATATTGCTATTGATTACTCTTTATCATTCACCGAGGATGAGGTGAATCGTTTGAAGGCCCTACTTTACTCTCTTAGTAAGTCTTGTTCTCTACCAACGACCGGTATTAGCGTATGCTCCCGATCTTTCAATGTTTGCGGTAAAATCCCTAAGGATGCTTGGATTTTGGATTTTGGTGCTACCGACCACATGACATTCAATTCGAGTTTATTTTCTTCTTATACCTCCTCTGAGAAGAATTGTTATGTTACAATTGCTGATGGTTCTTATGCCCGTATTGATGGCTCTGGGAGTATTAACTTGCAATCTTCACTTCAATTACAGGATGTGCTACATGTTCCCACACTCTCTCACAATTTAATATCTGTTCGTAAACTCACTCGTGATCAGAATTGTAAAGTAACCTTTTTCACTTCTTATTGTGTTTTTCAGGATCTGACCACGGGGAAGATAATCGGAGTTGCTAAGGAAAAGGGAGGGCTATACTGCTTATCTGATGAACCAGATTGTTCGAAGGTGTTGGCTTCTTGCTTGCAAACCGAGTCTGCTGAGTCTTCTCATTTTGCCGCACAAATTTGGCTTCAGCACAAACGTCTTGGTCATCCTCCATTCTCTTTAGTTAAGTCTATGTTTCCTTCCTTATTTTTACATCATTCAGTTGAGTCTTTTAAATGTGAAGTTTGTGAGTTAGCTAAACATCATCGTGTCTCTTTTCCTCTTAGTTCCACTAAAAGTGCTGAACCTTTTGATCTTATACATTCTGATGTTTGGGGACCTGCACCTATTTCTAATGTTTCGGGTGCTAAATGGTTTGTGTCATTTATTGATGATTGTACTCGAGCAACTTGGATTTTTTTGATGAAGGATAAATCAGAAGTACCAGAATTATTTATCAGATTTTATCACATGGTGCAAACACAATTTGGCAAAGGCATTAAAAGAATTCGCTCTGACAATGGCAAGGAATATGCCAATCAGAGTCTTTCAAATTTTACCAGTCAATAAGGAATTTGTCATGAGTTTACATGTGTCGACACTCCACAACAAATTGGTGTCTCAGAAAGAAAGAATCGTCATTTACTTGAAGTTGCTCGAGCCATTCTCTTCCAAATGGTTGTTCCCAACTCATACTGGGGAGAAGCAGTACTGACTACTGCCTACTTGATTAATCGGGTCCCCAAACCAATGTTAGGTAATGTCAGTCCTGTTCAGTTTTTGACTTCACGGTTTCCTTCTGTTCATGTTTTGCAGAGTCTTCAATCTCGAGTGTTTGGTTGTGTTGCTTTTGTCCATGTTCACAAACAACATCGAAGTAAGTTGGACCCTCGTGCAGTCAGATGTATTTTTGTGGGTTTTCCTCCTAACAAGAAAGGATATAAATGTTATCATCCTCCTAGTCGTAAGTACTTTATATCTAAAGATGTCACGTTTCATGAGAATGTATCCTACTTCACTCGTCCTCAGCTTCAGGGGGAGAGTATTCATGATTATTTGGAATCTAAGTCCGAGTTTCTGGTCCTACCTGAGTTACCTGAGGCTCCTGTCTTAAGTCCTACTACTGGTCCTACTTGTCCTGCATCCACAAGTCCTTCATTTGAGTCCCCTGAGTCGCATGTGACTCCTGTCTCACCTTCTACTATTGATCCTGCTTCCACAAATACTCCTCTCACCTTCTACTATTGATCCTGCTTCCACAAATACCGAATTTGAGTCACCTACTTCTATTTTGGTCCCTCCTTTATCTTCTGTTTTGCAGGAACCATCATCTTCGGCACCAGCAAATGCTAAAGCTGGTGAGCCAACTTTGGTGTATCAGAGAAGAAGTAAGCCCGACCTGCCCCAGACACAACTTCAATTGCCTGAACTGGAGGTAAGTACTGAAATTAACCCTCCTACTAGTGATTCCCACAGTTCTGACACTAGTGACACTGATACAGATGATTTGCCTATTGCTTTGAGGAAAGGGAAAAGGTCTTGTGCGAAATACCCTATTTCTCAATTTGTCTCCACTAAAAATCTTTCTGTGCAGCATCAGAGTTTTATTTCAGCTGTTGATTCTGTGATAATCCCATCATCTGTTCAAGAAGCATTCAAAGATAGAAATTGGGTTCAAGCCATGGATGAGGAAATGAAAGCACTTGAGAAGAATGGAACATGGGAAATTGTTGAGAGACCGGGAGGCAAGAAGCCTGTTGGTTGCAGGTGGATCTATACAGTCAAGCACAGATCAGATGGTACTATTGATCGGTACAAGGCAAGACTAGTGGCTAAAGGATTCACTCAGACCTATGGCATTGATTATGAGGAGACTTTTGCTCCTGTGGCGAAGATGAACACTGTTCGGATCTTACTATCACTTGCTGCTCACTCCGGATGGGAACTAAACCAATTTGATGTCAAAAATGCATTCTTGAATGGAGATTTAGAGGAGGAGATGTATATGGAGATTCCTCCAGGATTTGGTTCAAAAGATGGAACAAACAAGGTGTGTCGATTAAGGAAAGCTTTATATGGGCTAAAACAGTCTCCTCGAACATGGTTTGGGAGATTTACAAAGGCAATGGTGTGCTTAGGCTATAAGCAAAGCCAAGGAGATCACACTCTTTTCTTCAAACATTCGAAAGATGGAAAACTGACTATACTTCTTGTTTATGTTGATGATGTCATTATTACAGGTGACAATTTGGCTGAGAGACAACTACTTAAGGAGCAATTATCAGCAGTGTTTGAAATGAAAGACCTTGGGAAACTTAAGTATTTCCTAGGGATTGAGGTGGCCTACTCCGATAAAGGCATTTTTATTTCTCAAAGAAAATATGTTCTTGACCTTCTGAAAGAAACCGGAAAGCTTGGATGTAAACCTGCAAGTGTTCCTATTGAGCAAAATCACAAAATTAGCTTTGAAGAAGAAAGTGCCAAAGTTGACAAGGTCCAATATCAGAGATTGGTGGGAAAATTGATTTACTTGGCACACACTAGACCTGATTTGGCTTATGCAGTCAGTGTGGTGAGCCAATTCATGCATGACCCGAGGCAGAGACATTTGCATGCTGTTGATCGTATTCTTCAATATCTCAAGGCCTCTCCAGGAAGAGGACTATTGTTCAAAAGAGGTGGGAGCCTAACTATGGAAGCTTATACTGATGCTGACTATGCAGGTTCAATAAGTGATAGAAGATTATTGCACCTTCCTATGTGGGAACCTTGTTACTTGGAGGAGTAAGAAGCAAAATGTAGTGGCTCGATCAAGCGCTGAGGCTGAATTTAGAGCTTTGGCACAAGGAATCTGTGAACTATTGTGGATGAAGATTATACTAAATGACTTGAAGATACAATTTGAAGGTCCAATGAAGTTATTTTGCGATAACAAATCGGCTATCAGTATTGCTCATAATCCCGTTCAACATGACAGAACGAAGCACATTGAGATAGATCGTCACTTCATTAAGGAAAAACTTGACAGCGGGTTAATATCTACAACTTACATTCCTTCCGGACACCAATTGACAGATGTATTAACGAAGGGCTTGCCAACAGAGCATTTCAAAGAACTTACATCCAAGCTGGGAATGATAGATATCCATTCACCAGCTTGAGGGGGAGTGTTGAAATATGTTGTAAATAGTAGATTTATTTATATATGTATTCGGCCCATTTACCTGGCCCGTTAAGTAGCCTATTTAAACTCAGTAGTGCTTGTACTCAAATTACAATTACACAATTAATAAGACGGAACTACAGCTGCTCTGTAGTCGCAGACGTAGGCAAAGATTGGCCGAACTGTGTGACCAATATCGTGTCTTCTTTTTCTACAAAGTGTCTTATTCACTTCCACAAAAATTTGTTTGTTTGACCATGTTGTACTAGATTTTGAGCAATACTTATTTATTATCAGTGTAGCTTCATTGTAGAAGCCTTATTATCGCACGCACACACAGAGACTGATATATATATATATATATATATATATATATATATATATATAGCTGTCATAAAATTAGTTTCCTTATTTATGTAGTTTCCAATATTAAATGGTAAATCATGCATATAGATAATTGACTGTGCTGCAGGATTCCTTGAGTGATGCAGTAAATATTTGCCCATCTCAAAAATAGGCGAGTCCAATTCTTCAAGAATCCTTTTTAGCCAGAGCATTTCACACACACCCTTTTGGCCGAGTATGTGATAAGTAGATTAATTAGGCCCAACCCAAATTCTATGGTGGAATTAGAGCATTTTAGTCCAGATGCTCTGGCCTCGACTTTCAACTTTCATCCTAGACGCACGGGCCCCATCGTTGTGCTTGATGCATTAGCCTCGTCTTTGTCACTAAAGCAGTTCTTTGACTTAATCTTAAGAAGGGTCTCTGAAATTATTGGTTTAAATCTTCTAAATGATGTTTTGAGAAGTGAACCTTACTTTGTTCAATTGCTTGCCATGAATTTTTCTCAGATGGTCATTCTAGCTGTCTGACTAAGCTCTTTTATAGCGATTCTCTTTGGCTTCTCCAACATCCCTAAGTTGTCTTCCCAACCATTGTTTTCGGCAGAGCACAGCTTTTGTTTGGTTTTCTATTTATTTATTTATTTATTTTTATTTACGGGTAATGCATTCCTTTCTTGTAACTAGATAAAATAAGATAATATCAATAATATGTTGATATTATTCTAGAATATCTTGGTTTATCCCCTAGGATTAATTTTCAATCGTAGCGTAACTTAGAGTATCTCCCTAGGAATAATTTGCATATCTTAGTTTTTATTATTTGTTTTTTGGTTTTCTCTATTTATTTAGGATTGAGTCTGAATCAAGTTACTTTAAATACTATCAAGCTACTTTCGAGTCACTATCAATAATATTCAAAGTTCTTATTTTCTCTTCTTTAAATTCTCACAACTATTGATATTCAAAGTTCTTATTATTTTCTCTTCTTTAAATTCCCACAACTTCAACAAGAGACGACAATCCCTTTTTCAAATGATGCAACTTCCATCCCTAAAAGGTATCTCCGGTCACAATATGATCTACATTCACAATTAACACAACAGTCTCCCCTTTGGAAGAATGCCTTACAAGCAGTGCTTGGCCTCGTTTGTAGCCTTGTTTGTTATGAACAGAGTGAAACTCTGGAACTGAGTTATTGGTAATTGCTTTAGTCCTTATAGTGATTCGTGCAGCCATATACATTTCTTCCTCCAAGTAACCGTTTAGAAATGTATCCTTTACATCTAAATGTTTTAGAGGGAAATCTAGATTTACAGCTCGGGATAAAAGGACTATAATAGTATTTAACTTTGCAACAGGTACAAATGTGCAAATGTCAATTAATCAATCTGCTGCAACATAAGAAAGAGAAAAATATAAAAGATAGTAACAAATAAAACTGAAACTTAAATCAGATCTCAATCAGATATTTCAGATCTTTAGTTAATCTCAACTAATTGAAACTATTATTCCGAAAAATGTTTCACTAAAGTCCAGCTTATATATCTTTATCGAGTCTCAAGATACATTTTTACTGTTCATGGCCATATTCTACTGGTTTCTACTCGTGTCTGTTGTTTTGAATTCAAATTGAAATGCCTTATCTGACATTGTCCCTTTTGGATCATAGAGACAAGTATTAAAAATGGAAAAGTAATGTGTTCTTTTTTTACTAGCAATCTGTAATTTCAAGTAACTGTAGTCTTAGGAGCTCTGATGTTTTTTGGGGTCATAGCCCTCATGTTAAATTGAAGTTAAGTAAAAACTGTATAACACACCTTGCTGCACAATTTTTGCTGATTTAACGTCTTATTTGTTTCTTGATCAGCACCACACGCAATGAGGGGCTGGATAAGTTGGAGTTTACTTTACCAAAGGGGATATGGTTGGGTTTTGATTTCAATGATGCACATCCGGTATTTTTTTTCCTGATCATCTGGCTTGTATTTTATTTGTGCAGTACTGTTATTTCTATTATTATTATTATTATTATTAGACTTCTAGTGTGCTAACTTGTGTATTTATATTTTATTGGGGAAATTGCACTGACCTCCTCTGAGCTCTAGTTAAATAGCATATACAATCTCTCTATTTTGTAAGCGACATTAACCCCATAGATTACACACAGCTACACCTACCCTCCTTTATGTAAAGCTGGAGGGTCTGTTTGTGTCATTTAAACAAAACTTAGAGGAGGTGAGTGTAACTTTCCCAACAAATAAGGGTGGTGACTGGTGAGTGTTCATTTTAAAAGTAGAAGGGGGTGTATATGTTATTGTGTTCATTTTAAAAGTAGAATGGGTGTATGTGTTATTTAACCAAAACTGAGGTAAGGTGGGTATAGTTTCCTCAATTTTATTTTATTAGACATTTAGACTTATTAAATATTGCATATTGTTATATTTGTTATATTCATAACAGAATTGCATATTGTTATGTATTGTATGTATGTGTTGTTAACCAAGAGATTATTCTGTAAATGCGTATGTCACTGAAAAAATCAAAATAGAGCAGATATAATAATCTAAAATCACAGTCCTAATATAATGTCTGCCCTACCATAGATGTGCAATTGTATGCCTGCCCTATGTTGATTTTACCTGATGCCAGAAATTGCTATTTGCACGGTACCTAAATTTAAGGAATATGCTCTCTCTCTAGTAATAGCTTTAGGTTTTTTGTTAAATTTGAATTGATAATATGAATTTACATATTCAAATTATTCTCTAATCTTTGAATAAGATGATAATTTGAGTTTAGAATTTAAATTTATAAATTTGAATTATTAATTCAAATTGTTAATTAAAATTTATTAATATTTAAATTTAAATAGCAAGTTTCTATTTAGAAAAGTCTAAAATAGTAATATGCCAAAATGTTAGCTAAAGGAAGGGTTTTCATTATATACAGGTATATATTATTATTATTACTATTATTATTATTATGAACAGAAATTATTTTATTTTTTTTACTTTTTATTTTGTTTGGGGCATGGCAGGATTTGCCGGCTTTATATTTAAAAGGTGGGTCAATTGTTCCTGTGGGACTCCCTGTTCAGCATGTTGGAGAAGCCACTCCATCAGATGAATTGACACTTCTTGTGGCTTTAGATGAAAATGGTAAGTCTATACATTCAATTTTCCATTGGCAAGCCTGAGATAAGATAACTGATATTTTAACAAGGTCTCTACTCTTCAAATTAGCATCTTGCTGTTCTTTCTATGAAAAAGTTTTGAATCATTGACAGGGAAAGCTGAAGGTTTTCTATTTGAGGATGATGGTGATGGATATGAGTTCACTAAAGGCAATTATTTATTAACACATTATGTCGCAAAACTTCAATCATCAGTTGTTACCGTGAGCGTGCACAAAACCGAAGGATCATGGGAAAGACCTAAACGCCACCTCCATATTCAACTGTTGCTAGGCGGGGGTGCAATGGTATGCGATTTTTCTGTGAGGAAACTATGAAGAAGATGAAACTTGTGTACAGAAAGAAATTGTCAAATATTGTGCCTGATTTATTCATTTATCTATCTTTTACTGGGCACTAGATCTGTAGACTTATATAAATAGATTTTGTAAACAGCTTGATACGTGGGGAATGGATGGGGAAGTTCTGCAAGTAATTTTGCCTTCAGAAGAGGAGGTGTTGAAGATGGTATCTACTAGTGAGAAGCAATACAAACAACGTTTGGGTATGTTTTTTTTATCAAATCTTCACTTAGTCAGTTTATGCACTTCATCTGAGATGGTATTTATGCTTATACTACACCTAAATTCTTACTTTCTTCAGCATCCTTTTCTCTCTGGCGTAGACATAGTGTTGTCTAATGTTATCTCTAGAAAATAAGCCTGCTTTTCAAAAATACAACAGGACATCTGTCAAAGATAATTCTTGGTTTTGATATTCTCCTTGCTATTTCTGTGCAATACTTTATTTTTACCTTTCATATGGGTTCCTTCCACTTTGAGAATCAACATTTTATCTCTAAGGTCTCCCACCACCTCCGGATGAGCAGAGTAGAGTATGCACCGAGAGTAATTTACATTTAGGCTCATTTTGGTAATAAGTAGTGGATAGTGAATAAGCTAGCATATAGCGGATAAACTAGCTGGTCGTGGATAATGGATAAGCTAGTGGATTGAATTTAAAGTGTCTAGTAAAATTAGCGGTTTAACTAGCTTATAAAATATAAAATGACATAGTTAGACATTTGTAATTAATGATTAAAAAATGAGAGAATATTTATTTAATGGAAGATAACTAAAGAATTTAATTAAAGTGATAAGGGTATAAATGAGAAAAAAATGAAATGCTATAATCTATAACCTCGGATGCTGCTTCAAATAGTATCTAAGAAAACACTATAAGCTAGTCAAACCAAACACTTCTATTTTACTTCTTCGAGTTTATCCACTATAAGCTATCCCCTAAACACTACTGGTTTTGGCCTTCCATTACGGAGCCTTAATGTGGCATTTTATCAATGAATTTTATCATGCAAGTAAATGGCAGTTCTATAACAAGTTGTTGTGCTACATTTTGCTGAATGTTTTGCAGAAAAAGCAAATCAAATTCCTGATGTAGAAGAAGTTTCTGGAACCAAGGGAATGGAGCTCTCAAGAACTCCCATTGAATTGAAAAGTAGCGAGTGGCTTGTTAAAGTTGTTCCCTGGATTGGTGGTAGAATCATCTCCATGATACATTTCCCTTCTGGTAAATCGATTATCCATTAGCAATTTATTTAATTTTTTTGAAACATTTGGAAATGTACAAGAAGCTTGGTTGGATTTTCTTCCTGAAATTGCCATTCTTTTAGTGAAATAAACTTACATTTTATGTTATGGACATAGGAGCAGTAAAGCATTTAGAGTATTTAATTCCTCACCTAGCTACAGGGAACTTGTTTGTAATATACTCGATGACTTGTAGCCATTTTGAATAAACATTTCAACATGCACTTATGATTATGAAAATAAAAGTTGCAATGATCTTGTAATGATTATGAGTCTTCTAAATGGTAGCTTCCTACATAAGTTGCAATCCGCTTTTGGATCTCAGTTTTTTTATGAAATCTCCCTTGCCAAATTTCTTGATAAGCACTTAGAAAATGGTTAGAGTTTATTTAAGTCTGAAAGTGCAACAACTAACAATGATTAATGAATCCCATTTAACCTGCCTATGACTTGTATCTTCTGTGATTTTGATTTAATCTACATAGTTATTGGATCCATAAATTGTAGTCCAGAAAGGTTGCAAGTGTAACTATAAAAGGATATGATTTCCTTATGTAAAATGGATGAAATAATTTATATTTATATTGTTTATGATATGCGTTTCAGGAACACAATGGCTCCATAGCAGGATTGAGATCAATGGGTATGAGGAGTATAGTGGCACGGAGTATCGTTCTGCTGGGTGTTCTGAGGAATACACTGTGATCGAGTAAGTTTCTCTTGTTCGGACGGCTTCATTGGGGAAACTTAAAATTAGAGTTTTCTTGCATTCTTGCCCCACCCTTAATCCGTCTTACATTTGGGTTTTCAACATGTTTTTTCTGGCAAATGTTTTCCCCCTGCAGTCGAGACCTTGGGCAAGCTGGAGAGGAGGAATCTGTTGTATTAGAGGGCGATATTGGTGGAGGATTGGTTCTTCAACGGCAGATCAGTTTTCCAAAGGATGCTGTCAACATCATCCAAATAAACTCTAGCATATTAGCCCGCAGCGTTGGAGCTGGTTCTGGAGGGTTCTCAAGGTTTTATTTGAAACTTATCTTGTACCCTAACAAGGATAGCATTGAATCTCCTCCATGATAATCGTAACGTTTTAAGTTTTAAATAAGGAAGGGGAAGTGAGAATAAAAAAGACTCTGATTTGTTATTATGATACCATATTATTGATTAATTAGAATTTGGTTTAAAACCTAACTCAATCCCACAGAACCGGCTTATAAGGGAAGAATTGCCCAAGCCTTAAAAGCATTACTTTGGCCATATCTCTAGGGTGAATGAACACTCACTCACATCCAGCACAATGAAGGTGCTGAAGGCTGCAATAAAGGCAGCCCAATGTTGGGGCATGGAGTCCTGGACGATGCAGGCAACCCAGCGACAGATCTATGGATCATTAGCTCGGTTGTTGCTCCCGACAGATAACTCATTCTGTCAAAATTAATTATTTCAATAAAGGATGGTACACCAATTCTCAAACCCACATACTCTGGGTCGGCTAGAGTAAATTAGAAGACTAACTTTTTGGCGTGCATGTGCGCAATGTAATTCTAGTGAAAAGTTCAGACTCCGATAAACTGCGTTAAATATTTTTTATATTCTCAGTGACAGCAATAGTTCTTAATACATCCTTGTTATTTGTTATTTCCTCTACTGAAAATGTTTTGACTCGGGCTGACTCAGATACTTTGATATGCTTCCTTATATGATCTGCAGGTTGGTCTGCTTAAGAGTTCACCCGACTTTCGGTCTTTTGCACCCTTCAGAATCTTTAGTTTCATTTACTTCAATAGATGGATCAATGCATGAAGTGTTTCCTGATGGCGGAGAGCAAATCTTCGAAGGACACCTACTTCCCAATGGTAATGGTCATTTTATCGTTTTCCTGATTCCTTACTAGTTACTACCTATACAAAATGCTGGGATTTCTACTAAGATGAATAAATAAAAAAAGGCCAGAAAATTGCTGGATTCCTTATTGGGAGAGGGACAAAAAATGTCTTGTATATTTTTATGATGCCTATTTACATTATGTAGAAAAAGAACACGATATTGGTCACGCAGACGGCTGCGACTACAGAGCAGCTGTAGTTCCGTCTTATTAATTGTGTAATTGTAATTTGAGTACAAGCACTACTGAGTTTAAATAGGCTACTTAACGGGCCAGGTAAATGGGCCGAATACATATATAAATAAATCTACTATTTACAACATATTTCAACACTCCCCCTCAAGCTGGTGAATGGATATCTATCATTCCCAGCTTGGATGTAAGTTCTTTGAAATGCTCTGTTGGCAAGCCCTTCGTTAATACATCTGCCAATTGGTGTCCGGAAGGAATGTAAGTTGTAGATATTAACCCGCTGTCAAGTTTTTCCTTAATGAAGTGACGATCTATCTCAATGTGCTTCGTTCTGTCATGTTGAACGGGATTATGAGCAATACTGATAGCCGATTTGTTATCGCAAAATAACTTCATTGGACCTTCAAATTGTATCTTCAAGTCATTTAGTATAATCTTCATCCACAATAGTTCACAGATTCCTTGTGCCAAAGCTCTAAATTCAGCCTCAGCGCTTGATCGAGCCACTACATTTTGCTTCTTACTCCTCCAAGTAACAAGGTTCCCACATAGGAAGGTGCAATAATCTTCTATCACTTATTGAACCTGCATAGTCAGCATCAGTATAAGCTTCCATAGTTAGGCTCCCACCTCTTTTGAACAATAGTCCTCTTCCTGGAGAGGCCTTGAGATATTGAAGAATACGATCAGCAGCATGCAAATGTCTCTGCCTCGGGTCATGCATGAATTGGCTCACCACACTGACTGCATAAGCCAAATCAGGTCTAGTGTGTGCCAAGTAAATCAATTTTTCCACCAATCTCTGATATTGGACCTTGTCAACTTTGGCACTTTCTTCTTCAAAGCTAATTTTGTGATTTTGCTCAATAGGAACACTTGCAGGTTTACATCCAAGCTTTCCGGTTTCTTTCAGAAGGTCAAGAACATATTTTCTTTGAGAAATAAAAATGCCTTTATCGGAGTAGGCCACCTCAATCCCTAGGAAATACTTAAGTTTCCCAAGGTCTTTCATTTCAAACACTGCTGATAATTGCTCCTTAAGTAGTTGTCTCTCAGCCAAATTGTCACCTGTAATAATGACATCATCAACATAAACAAGAAGTATAGTCAGTTTTCCATCTTTCGAATGTTTGAAGAAAAGAGTGTGATCTCCTTGGCTTTGCTTATAGCCTAAGCACACCATTGCCTTTGTAAATCTTCCAAACCATGTTCGAGGAGACTGTTTTAGCCCATATAAAGCTTTCCTTAATCGACACACCTTGTTTGTTCCATCTTTTGAACCAAATCCTGGAGGAATCTCCATATACATCTCCTCCTCTAAATCTCCATTCAAGAATGCATTTTTGACATCAAATTGGTTTAGTTCCCATCCGGAGTGAGCAGCAAGTGATAGTAAGATCCGAACAGTGTTCATCTTTGCCACAGGAGCAAAAGTCTCCTCATAATCAATGCCATAGGTCTGAGTGAATCCTTTAGCCACTAGTCTTGCCTTGTATCGATCAATAGTACCATCTGATCTGTGCTTGACTGTATAGATCCACCTGCAACCAACGGGCTTCTTGCCTCCTGGTCTCTCAACAATTTCCCATGTTCCATTCTTCTCAAGTGCTTTCATTTCCTCATCCATGGTTTGAACCCACTTTCTATCTTTGAATGCTTCTTGAACAGATGATGGGATTATCACAGAGTCAACAGCTGAAATAAAACTCTGATGTTGCACAGAAAGATTTTTAGTGGAGACAAATTGAGAAATAGGGTATTTCGCACAAGACCTTTTCCCTTTCCTCAGAGCAATAGGCAAATCATCTGTATCAGTGTCACTAGTGTCAGAACTGTGAGAATCACTAGTAGGAGGGTTAATTTCAGTACTTGCCTCCGGTTCAGGCCATTGAAGTTGTGTCTGGGGCAGGTCGGGCTTACTTCTTCTCTGGTACACCAAAGTTGGCTCACCAGCTTTAGCATTTGCTGGTGCCGAAGATGATGGTTCCTGCAAAACAGAAGATAAAGGAGGGACCAAAATAGAAGTAGGTGACTCAAATTCAGTATTTGTGGAAGCAAGATCAATAGTAGAAGGTGAGACAGGAGTATTTGTGGAAGCAGGATCAATAGTAGAAGGTGAGACAGGAGTCACATGCGACTCAGGGGACTCAAATGAAGGACTTGTGGATGCAGGACAAGTAGGACCAGTAGTAGGACTTAAGACAGGAGCCTCGGGTAACTCAGGTAGGACCAGAAACTCGGACTTTTTAGATTCCAAATCATCATGAATACTCTCCCCCTGAAGCTGAGGACGAGTGAAGTAGGATACATTCTCATGAAACGTGACATCTTTAGATATAAAGTACTTACGACTAGGAGGATGATAACATTTATATCCTTTCTTGTTAGGAGGATAACCCACAAGTAAATGACGATTCTTTCTTTCTGCGACACCATTTTGTTGTGGAGTGTCGACACATGTAAACTCATGAAAAATTCCTTATTGACTGGTAAAATTTGAAAGACTCTGATTGGCATATTCCTTGCCATTGTCAGAGCGAATTCTTTTAATGCCTTTGCCAAATTGTGTTTGCACCATGTGATAAAATCTGATAAATAATTCTGGTACTTCTGATTTATCCTTCATCAAAAAAATCCAAGTTGCTCGAGTACAATCATCAATAAATGACACAAACCATATAGCACCCGAAACATTAGAAATAGGTGTAGGTCCCCAAACATCAGAATGTATAAGATCAAAAGGTTCAGCACTTTTAGTGGAACTAAGAGGAAAAGAGACACGATGATGTTTAGCTAACTCACAAACTTCACATTTAAAAGACTCAATTGAATGATGTAAAAATAAGGAAGGAAACATAGACTTAACTAAAGAGAATGGAGGATGACCAAGACGTTTGTGCTGAAGCCAAATTTGTGCGGCAGAATGAGAAGACTCAGCAGACTCGGTTTGCAAGCAAGAAGCCAACACCTTCGAACAATCTGGTTCATCAGATAAGTAGTATAACCCTCCCTTTTCCTTAGCAACTCCGATTATCTTCCCTGTGGTCAGATCCTGAAAAACACAATAAGAAGTGAAAAAGGTTACTTTACAATTCTGATCACGAGTGAGTTTACGAACAGATATTAAATTGTGAGAGAGTGTGGGAACATGCAGCACATCCTGTAATTGAAGTGAAGATTGCAAGTTAATACTCCCAGAGCCATCAATACGGGCATAAGAACCATCAGCAATTGTAACATAACAATTCTTCTCAGAGGAGGTATAAGAAGAAAATAAACTCGAATTGAATGTCATGTGGTCGGTAGCACCAGAATCCAAAATCCAAGCATCCTTAGGGATTTTACCGCAAACATTGAAAGATCGGGAGCATACGCTAATACCGGTCGTTGGTAGAGAACAAGACTTACTAAGAGAGTAAAGTAGGGCCTTCAAACGATTCACCTCATCCTCGGTGAATGATAAAGAGTAATCAATAGCAATATTGTCAGACATCTGTGACAATAACCGAAGAAAACAAAGCAACAACTAACAGACAAACACAATAACTGTGTCCAAAGTTGCCGAAAGAGCGATAATTGTAACAAAAAATGAGCTTCGAATAACCCAGAAACAAATTGTTGAATATGTAGAACGCCAATAGGTGCTGTGACAGCAAAAAACAGAGCAAAAAACACAACCAAGTGGCTCCAAGAGTACCCCAAAATATCAAAGTGCTCCAAATTGAAAACGGACCCTCAAAACAGAGAAAGGGAAGGCTGATCTACAAGCTGTTCCAAAGAAGCGTGGCCAAAAAACCATTGTAGGGAGGCGCGTGGGGCCCACGCGCCGGGAGGTGGTCGGAGTTGTGGTGGCGCGTGGAGGCGCGTGAGGAGGCGGAAGAAGGTGGGATTTAAACGGGTTGGTCGGAATTTAACGGAGATTCTGATGGTATAGGTGGTGTAGTGGTCAGATAAAAAACGAAGGGTGTTTAGGTGGGTTTTGTCCGTACGGTTCAAAAGGGAAGGAGGAGAGATTCTGTTTCAAAAACAAAAAATGCAGATTCTGTCACAGAAAACAAACAAACAGGAAAGGAAAACTTACTGCAATGAAGGCAGCAAAAAAAAGGGTAGAAAAGGGTCACAATGAAGGTGACAAAGGTTTACCGCACTAAAGGCGGCTAGGGTTTATGCGGAAGCAAGTCTCTCAAGATCGAGAGCTCGTGATACCATGTAGAAAAAGAACACGATATTGGTCACGCAGTTCGGCCAATCTTTGTCTACGTCTGCGACTACAAAGCAGCTGTAGTTCCGTCTTATTAATTGTATAATTGTCATTTGAGTACAAGCACTACTGAGTTTAAATAGGCTACTTAACGGGCCAGGTAAATGGGCCGAATACATATATAAATAAATCTACTATTTACAACATATTTCAACACATTACAATATAGCAAACCATAGACACACGTCATTATCTTGTGCTGAAGTTAGATTGATGAAAAGAAGTGGGGTGAGTGACGAGGGGCCAAGCTTGTATTCCTACTTGCTAGTAATCAAATTCGGGCTAAGTATAGCTCATATGTCTAGAATTGGTGTTCGAAGATAGGAGAAACAAATAATGCCGATAAGGTGTAATGGTGATAAGGATTTTTATTCTCTACATTAAATAGTTGAGAAATAAAAAATTAGAAAAAAGAGTAATTGAATGGGATGTCGGTTAATTTTTTGGGGGGATACTTGGTCCCAGGGTCGACCCAAAAATCTTTTTTAGTGGGTGAAGTCTAAAGCAAATTTTTAATTGAGACCTTTTTTCTTAAGGCTAAGTCATATATGAGGCCATTTTGCTTGATAAAAACGATTGACAAAGATGAGGCCTAAAGTTAGGACTTTAGTAGCCTTACACTTAGGCCGACTTTGCTTGTTCCCACGAGTTGGACCTAGGGGAAGGGCAGACGCCTGGTGCTGGGGTGGGTGAGTTTTTATTTTATTTGTCACTATATCTTTGATCATATGATAGAACTATGGTTCTATTTTCTTGTTTTAGGTTTCCAATTTAAGCTTTCTATTTTCTTTATTCACCAAAAAAAGCTTTCTATTTTCTTTCCTATATTGTCCTCACCATAGGTGTAAATTCAAAATATTCCGTCCAAAACAAAGTCAAAATATTTAAAATTTTTGTTGCCAAAATATACACCAGAAGAGAGCAGATTGGAATGTTGGTTTGTGTTACAAGATGCGATGGAGTCAGAGATGTCACTTCATATAGTTTTTTTTAAGCTTTGATTGTCACCTGTTAATATTATTCCAACCTATTATTGCTCGCTGTTGTTACATTTGCATTTGAAATAGGGTTTCAATTTAATATTTGACGACAGTCTTCAGACTGGCAAAGTTGGCAAAAGGTTTGAGAGACACTACTGAATATGTTTATTCATACGAGGAAAATATTCAATAATCTTAGACAAATCAAACTAAACCGAAAAGCAGTAGGCAAGATGCTTTTCCTCCACGTCCATCTTTCCGTACTCTCCCCCGCCAGAATTAGCAGATTAATAGATCCTTTCGGGGAAATGGATCCTCTAACTTCCCAACCTCTAACTTTTGCTAACTTTAGTCTTTTTTTATGAGAGAGAAGAAAAAATAGAGGGAAATGGAGGAAATTATGATGAGAGAGAATGTATCACAAGAGAGAGATAGATATAAAGTTATATAAAGTTAGGGGGAAGTTCCCTCCAAAAAGTTAGAGCATCCCTCCCCTCCTTTCGGAATGGCATATACATCACACATCCTAGATCAAGTAAAAACTCTAGGGTTCCGTCAAGCTACTGCTACATCTATTTCATTAGGAATTGATGATCTTTTAACAAACAAAGAAAAATGATATGTTATAGCACAAAATTATTCTTTACAGAATTTTTATTTGAATTTCATTTCAGGTGAGTGGAGGCTCATTGATAGATGTCTTGGGTTGGCACTGGTCAATCGGTTTGATGTTACTGAGGTATTCAAGTGTCTTGTTCACTGGGATTCTGGCACTGTCAACCTGGAGCTTTGGTCTGAGAACAGACCTGTCTCATCGCAATCCCCTCTCCGAATTTCTCATCAGTATGAGGTTGTAGGAATTCCGTAGTTAGACTGTTTGAAACGGCAAAACATGCTATAGATTATTATGCATATGAATAACATGCCAATAAAGGGCATGGAGCTTGTAGTTATAACTTCTATACCAAACTGGCCAAACATGCCAATAAATGTGCCGCAAAACAGAAGCTTGTAGTTATAACTTGTCCACCGTGAATATACACCGTGATTTTGCTATAATCCAAACACCCATGTTTGGTTTGACCTTAGATAGTAAAATGGATGTTTTTTTAGCAAAAGAAAGGAAAGGGACCTCAGATTTTATTAATATTAATTAAAAAAAAAAACAAAGGAACTAGGCCAAAACCGTTGAAAAATAACATGAGCAAAATACCATGTTTTTGAAAAGAGCGTATTCTTGAATTTGATGCTATTATGGAAATACCAAATAGTCAATATAACATTCATAATTCTAGCAGACACAACATCCTTAAGCTGGGTAGTGGGAGCTCCAAAAAGTGTTACAAATAGAGAAAATGGTGAAGGGTGATGAATAGCCAACCCTATAATGAAAAAGATCACAAACTCAGTTCCAAAGCAGTCGAGCAAAAGGAAAATCACTTATTTTAAGATGTTGCAACAATTCATGAGCAGAAAATGCACATCTAGCAAAGGTCAATCAGAAAATGGATGGGGGTTTGGAGGAAGAATGAAAGTTATATACAAAGTGAGCAGGATCCAATCCACTTCGATGGCCCATCCCACCTTGGTCCCACTTGATTCATAGAACATTGGGTTTGTGTGAGTCGAGGGACAAATTATGAGCTAAGAAGATGTTTCTGACAAAATTTAGAGATAGGTTAAGGTCAAGTGTAACTCGTTCTAAGTCGTTCTTTACTCACCTATAATTACTAGTTTTGTTTTGTTTGTCATAAGACATTTATAAACAAAATATTATAATTATATAAGATGTCTAGTTTTGTAATTTACATTACTTATTCAACGTATAAATAGATATTAGGAAAATATCTTGAAAACTTATCAAAACTTTAAGGTTAGTTTTATTTAGAAACAAGTTAATCATATTGTTCACTCGGGCTTGGTTTAGGTTATTAAGCTTTTTCCTTAGTATCCTATACTAAGTTAATATCAGCCGTTTGATCCATATTTTTTTTAATTAAATCCGATCCAAAGGTTGTGAATTAAAGAGGGTACTAATGTAATTTTACACATACCAACCATCCATTAATAAAAAACATTTTTATTTATTAATTATATATATACATATAAATATATTATATATAATATAAATATATATGTGGTGGTTGCAAGTGGCGGCCGGCGGCGGAGCTCTGGTGACCGGCGGCGGAGCTCCGGCAACCGACACGGCGGCTGACGGTGGAGCTCCGGTGACTGGTGGCGGAGCTTCGGTGACCGACGGCGGAGCTCCGGCGACCGACGGCGGTTGGTGGTGGTGCCATTAACCATAAATATGAGTCTATGGTTAGTGGCCACTAACCACAGACTTCATATTTGTGGTTACCGATTCCACTAACCACAAATATGAAGTCTGTGGTTAGTGGTCACTAACCACAGACTTCATATTTGTGGTTACCGAATTTTTTTAATTATTGTAGAAATGACTCATATACTCATTTAGTATTTGTTACTAAACTTTTGACTTAGTAACCTAAGTCACTCTCTGTTCACTCCATTGCAAAGTTACCACGATCGCATGCTAGTTGTGAGTTCTTTTGTTACATGTACACTCTCTTAAAGACAATAGTAAAATGCAATGATTTTATAATTTGCATAAAAGAAAGAGAAAATATAACAATCCATATATTTAGGATTTATCGTAGACAACCTTACTTTGCATGTGTTTCCACTACTCAAACTTATGACCTCATTGTCATAGTGGTAACTTAAACGAATGAGTCAATGCTCCTCCTTGAATAGCCAAGAGGAGTTAGAAGAATATTGAATAGACAAAGCTCCCTGCCATTAATGCTGTGTCGAACAATTTGTTTCCTATAGCTTTTTAATAAAAAAATTAAAGTTGTTTTGTAAAAGGATTTTGAAGATTTAAAAATAAATATCGAGAAAGTTATAAATTAGTCCTTAGCCCTGTGTGATCCACATATTCGTTATCGTTACTTATTAGTGTTCTGAACTGTACTTCCGACCTTAAAGAGCGATCCGAGGTAGTTAGTGGTTGATATTCTTAGTCAATGACCGTATCCGATCCTGCTGGTGTTGTACCTGCAAAGTTACTCCGATGCTAAAGTCAGTGGAATAGTCTTAGTGAAGTGATAAATATGAGAATGCTTACCATTAATGAGGCAATGAATGTTGTATTTATAGAGTGGGGTGAGGTTGATTCCAATGAATCAGGACCGTCCGATCTGGTGGTTTAATCTGAGCCCTTGATGTTCGGACTGGGCCCTTTGATATTGGGCTTTTGTGTGGTGTGAATAGATGCGAAAGAAGGGGTGTATGTGGTCAAAAGACTAACCATAACAGTTGCCCCCCAAGTCTGGTCGTCTTAGAGGCGATCTTGACTTGACGAGATTATGATGACTTTTCACGATCTCCGAACGAGCTGTGATTTTTCAGATGCTGCTACGAGATGGGGAGGCGATCTTATCTGTCCGATGTTCGGTGTTCTTTCTTACCGATGTCGAGTATGGTCCGATAGTGATGAAGTGATTTTGACCGTTATAATAATTTCGAATTTTGAATTGGTGCCTTTGCATTTATTGCGCTTGTCAGAGCGCGTTTCCCAATGGCGGCTAATGATGGTGACGCTTTGGTAGGTGTGTGCGTGTGTTGAAAGCCTTTGATGGGATGGGTCGATTCGATTTAGGCCCAATCCAGTTCTGCGAGGCCCACTATAAATAGGGGTTAGGTCCCCTGCTTTATTCCTGATTGCCAATTTGCTCTGCATACCGATCGTCATATCCGAGTTTAAGTTCGTCGATCAGGAGGATAGTGGCTAGAGTTTCACCATTCCAGTGGGTTCAAGTGCTCGACTTTCGCAGAAGATTATCAGCGAGAGCTTTGTTTGTGCGAGGTTAGTTCTTTTCTCAATCTCTCTATTGTTTTTTCTTTGAACAGTCAGATTTGCCCCCATTTCTTTAGTTGCCACAGGGTGGGGGTTGTCAGGTCGGTTTTAAGATCGGTACGGACTCGATAGGTCGTTACTCCTGACTTTCCCATGCCCCCATTCCTGCAGGTTTTAAAATTGGCGGTTACCAAAAAAACTCGTAGGCAGATTTCCCAGCAACCCCCGCAACTTGCGAACGTGATGGCCTCTAGTGGAGAGAATGTCGATGGTCGTCGTTCTGACGCTGTCCCGGTTATTCCCGAAGTTCAAGATCATCCTGATTCAGCCCCGACCAGCGAACAAGTGGAGGACGATCCTGAGGTTGGTCGTCATACTTCTGATGATGGGGAGCAGTCTTCTGAGGATGTGGTTGTCGTTGGTGTAAAAAACACCGAGACCGATGTCGTCGTGGTGGAGACGGCGTCTTCTGAATCGATGCGTTCCGATGATGAGCAAGGGTCTTCGCATACTCAGGAAGTGGAGGGTTCTGAATCGAAATTGGAGTCTAGAAACGATGAGGTTGCCGTTGACGTGGCTGCCGAGGCTGATGATCGTACATCTGCTTTGACTGATGGTTATTCTAGCACTGGTCCGGGGCGAGTCGATCTTCCTATGCCTTATGATGTGAATGTTCCTCGCATTCTTAATTGGGTCGCTTCTTCTGTTACTGAAACAAGGTCTCTGTACGAAGCAGGGGAAGATATGAGCACTTTTGTAGATAAGTTATCCATTCGGGGCCGACTTTGGAACGTCGAGGGTATGAGATCCGATGAGCATGCAGCGACCTGGCCAGGATCCTTGAAATTTGTCATGTATGATGTATTGGTATCAGATATGCATATCCGTCCACCGTTTACTAATCTTCAACAGACTGTTTTGGCGAGATTGGAATTGGCACCTTCGCAATTTCATCCCAATGGTTGGGCGTTTCTTCGAGCCTTTGAATTGATATGCCTCGAACTTGATCGTCCAGTGTCCGCCGATCTGTTTTTTCATTTGTTTGAGGTAAATAGGAATAGTGAAAGAGGTGAGGAAGGAAACGCTTGGGAGCATGTGAGTCTTTGGTCTTTGAAAGGTGCCAAGATTTTCCAGGCTTATTCAGATTCGCTGAAGGGGAGGTGGAAGAAGCTTTTTTATTTCGTGGAGCCGGTGAACAGTGAGGCAATTGACCATGTGGGGAGATTTGATTTGGATGGGCAAACTTTGGTGTCCACTAAGTTTCCCATAGGATGGGGACTTGGTCATTATAACCGATCTCCTAGATCCTATCATGTCGGCTAATCTCATCTTTGCCGTGCTGATATCCTGACCAAAGATATTTTGTTGTTTATTTCATCTCAAGTGCCCTATACCAAGCATAAATACCAAGGCATTCCTGTCGATCGTCTGGTTAAATGTGCTACCAGAAGAAAGGTTATGGGGGTTCTAGGTAGGGTCGTATTTTCGATCTGTCAATTTATCTTTTGGCTGAGAATTGTTAATGATTTTGACTAATTCGTCGAATTTTTTCTTTGTTTTCAGATACGATGGCAGGAAGTAGAATTGCTCAATTGAGAAGGATGGCGTTGGAGAACCTGGGGGCCGAGGAAGGTGATCATGCAAACCCAGAAGTTCCAGAAAATATTCCCGATCTAAGCGGTGCCGTTCACGTTTCCCCAATCAGGACCGTCCACGAGGAACAGCTGCAGGAGATTCCTGGGGAAGATCTTCAGCATCGGAAGAGAAAACCGGCGAATGAGGGAGCCTCTTCAAAGCAGGTGAAGAAGAAGAAGGTGATGATTCCAACAGATTCTAAGTCTTCCAAGGGGCATAGATCTTCTAAGAAGGCAACTCCTGTTCCCGTGGATGCTAGTTTTATGGAAAAGAATATGGAGGAATACCTTACCGATCCAGTTAGTGCGGCCGCAAAGCTCTTTGTTCATTTGGCCGATGTTACCAAATTGCAGAGGGAGGAAATGGAACGTCGTCATGAAGGTGAGGTGTTTCTTTTTGGAGTTCGTTTGCCGTTCTTTTTTACCTACCTTATTGACTTTATTCGTTTTTCAGAGTTGGTAACCAGTGAGAGGGCCAAGTTATTCAATGCTCTGAAAGAACTGGCAGAAAAGAATAAAGTCCTGGGTAACACTCTGAGCGACTTGAAGACTTTGAAGGCTTATGTGGATGATCTTGAAAAATCCGATAATTCTGCTAAGTCGCAGATCGAGGATAGCACTGTTCGCATCGGTCAGCTGAACGATCGGATTAGAGTGCTTGAAGGAGAGAGGGAGATTGCTGAAGGTACAATTAAAAGGTTGGAGGATCGGATTCAAGAGCTGATGGCGTCGCTGAAAAAATTCGAAGAGAACAAGGCTGGGACTAGTTCCACTCCTGAAGATCGATGCGCAGTGCTTGAGAAAGAGCTTGCCCAAACCCGCGCTGAGCTGATAAAATCTAAGAAGGAAGCGCGGACTGCTGCCGATGTTGCTCTGGAAATGGCAGAAGATGGCTTCGATCTTGCACTTGATCAAATTGCTCTTGTTTATCCCTCTCTTAATCTTGACAGAGCCATCCTGAATGTGGATCATGAGATCGAGGGAGACCAGATCGTGAAGGTCGATATCAAGACTAATGTGAAGACTGTGGTTCATCCCAGGTCTGCCTGATTTATGTTCAGATCCAGTTTTGTAAGAGTTCCGGGTTTATACAGAGAATCATGCATAAGCTCGGAACTTTTTTAAGTTGATTTAGTTTTTAGTTTTTGTTCATAAAACTTGAGGTCTCGGCCGTTTCCGAGGTGGTTGTAATGAAATTAATTTTGTATTCGTCACCGTAATTACCAATTTTCATAGTCTTGACTTTATAGTTCTTGATAAGATAAAAAAAAACGATAAGTGTGGGACGTAGGTATAAAAAGGTTTGAGAGGAGCTCTTCAAATGATTTAGAGAGGACCTGTTGAGAATTCTCGTAGGTTTTAAAAAGGTTCGAGAGGAGCTCTTCAAACGATTTAGAGAAAACCTGTTGAGAACTCTCGTAAGATCGGGCCTAAGGACAGTTTACTAGGACTCGGCCCAGATTTAACTCGTCCATTAGGGTTCTTGGCTACTAAGGCCAATGATCGAGTTAAGGAGAAATCCTTAACGGACCTTTCGTACCTTTTGGGCAGTTTACCAGGACTCGGCCCGGATTGAACTCGCCCCTAAAGGTTGTGACTGCTTTGGCCACGTATGGAGATCTTATGAGATCGGTCCAAGAAGTAATTGTGAAGGAGTTTGTAGATTTATAGTGGTAGGGACTACCGTTACACGAAAAATGGCACACGCAAAACCGTCGTGTCCTTAAATGTAATAGCTTTTTAACTTTGTGGCGTTCCAACTTCGGGGGATCTCCTTTTTGCAAAGTGTTTCCAATTTGAAAGCCCCGGTACTGGTCTTACTTTTAACACGGTAAGGTCCTTCCCAATTGGGTGCTAATTTTCCTTGCGAAGCATTTTTCAAACCAATGTCGGCTCTTCGAAGGACCAAGTCGTTGAGTTCGAAATCTTTGGGGATGACCTTGGCATTGTATCGAGTTGCAACGCTTTGTTTGACGATGGCTTCTCGAAGTGTGGCTTGTCCTCGAACTTCGTCGATGAGATCGAGGTTTTCTTTCAAAGCTCGGTAATTTTCTGCGGGTGTTTTGGGATTCGCTACTCTCCAACTTAGCTCGCTGATTTCCACTGGGATGACCGCCTCGCTGCCATAGGATAGTCGGAACGGCGTTTCTCCCGTTGAGCTTTGAGGGGTTGTTCTGTAAGCCCATAGAACATACGGGAGTTCTTCTACCCAACTTCCTTTGGCGTCGTTCAGTCTTTTTCTCAAACCGTTAAGGAGTATCTTGTTGGCTGCTTCTACTTGACCGTTAGTTTGCGGGTGTTCTACGGAAGTAAAATGATGATTGATTTTGAAGTCGGACATCACTTTCCTGAAACCTTTGTCGGCGAACTGAGTCCCATTATCAGTGATAATCGATTCGGGGATCCCGAATCTGCTCATGATGTTCTTTTTGAAAAATTTCAGACAGTTCCTCGCGGTTATGGCGGCTAAGGGCTCTGCTTCAATCCATTTGGTAAAATAATCAATTGCCACTATGAGAAATTTGTTTTGGCCTGGAGCAGTTGAGAATGGACCTAGGAGATCTATTCCCCATTGGGCAAAGGGCCATGTGGAGGATAGATTTCGAAGCTCGGATGCTGGGGCGACGTAAACGTTGGCGTAGATCTGGCATTTTTTGCACTTTTTGACGTAGTTTTTGGCATCGCCTTCCATGGTCGGCCAATAATATCCTGTGCGTAGGGCTTTTCGAGCTAGGGAACGGGCGCCAAGATGTTGTCCACATATTCCTTCATGAATTTCAGCTAGGACGGAATGTACTTGTTCCCTTTCAATGCATTTTAATAATGGTGAGGAGAGGCTTCTCTTGTACAATGTATTATCTATGACTGAGAAGGCGGAGGCTTTTCTCCTGATGATTTTCGCTTCTACCGAATCTGGAGGTTCAATTCCTGTCTTGATGTACTCCAATATTGGAGTGATCCAACTTTGGTCCTCCTCAATCGAACAAATTGCGGAACTATAAGTCGGAATAAGGGAGATACTGGGTCTTCTAAGTAGTTCTTGGATGATCGTCCGGTGATTACCGGCGACCTTGGTGCTGGCGAGTTTTGATAGGATATCCGCCCTCTGGTTCTGGGATATGGGGATGTGCTTTACTTCGGCTGTTCTAAACTGTGTGAGTAACTCTCGGATTCGAAGTTGGTATTTCAGCAGGGTTGGATCCTTGGTCTCAAATTGATTGTTTATTTGTGAAACGACCAAGAGTGTGTCCGTGTAGAGATTGACCTGAGAGACTCGTAGGTCAATTGCCAATCGTAAACCTGCGATGCAAGCCTCGTATTCTGCTTGATTATTAGTTGTTTGGAAAGCGAAGGTAAGGGAGACTTCAATGATTACTTTATCCGGGCTTTCCAACATTAAACCCGCGCCGCTTCCTTTGGGGTTGGAAGACCCATCAACGTGTAAAGTCCAGATGTCGTTAATAGGATCAGTAGGAATCATTTCTGCTACGAAATCTGCTAGAACTTGGCCCTTCATCGTCGTACGGGATTCGTACTTGATTCCAAACTCGGAGAGCTCTACCGCCCATTTGATCATTCTTCCGGCAAGGTCGGGTCGGTGTAAAATCTGCCTTATTGGATAGTTGGTGCGTACGACTATCTGGTGTGCCACAAAATATGGTCGGAGGCGTCGGGCTGCGACGACCAAGGCGAGGGCGATTTTTTCTATTTGCTGATATCTGCATTCGGGTCCCTGGAGTGCTTTGCTTACAAAGTAGATCGGACTTTGACCGGTCTGTGTTTCCCGGATGAGAACGGCGCCCAAAGCTTCCTCCGAGATTGATAGGTATAAGTACAGAGTTTCTCCCTCGTACGGGCGAGTTAGGATGGGTGGTTCTGAAAGTGCTTTTTTGAGTTGTTGCAAGGCTTCGTCTTGCTCGTTTGTCCAGTTGAACTTTCCTTCGTCGTCCTCCTTTTCTTTTTTCAAAAGCTTGAATAAAGGGAGAGATTTGAATGCCGCATTCGACAGGAATCGTGATAAAGCGGCGATCATTCCGTTGAGTTTTTGGACCTCTTTTTTGGAAGTTGGAGTCCGCATTTCAGTCACAGATCGACATTTGTCGGGGTTTGCTTCAATTCCCCTCCTTGTTAAATAGAAACCGAGGAACTTTCCAGCTCGGACCCCGAAAGTGCATTTATCTGGATTTAGTCTCATGTTATTTTTCCTGATTTCAGCGAAGATTTCTTGAAGGTCTTTTACGTGGTCGTTTTCCCGCTCACTTTTTGCAATCATGTCATCAAGATAGACTTCAACGGTCTTGCCTATCTGTTTTTGAAAAACTTTGTTCATCATTCTTTGATAAGTGGCTCCGGCGTTTTTTAAACCGAAGGGCATAACTCGGTAGGCGAAGTTACCTTGGTCCGTCATAAAAGCAGTCTTCTCTTGATCGGAAGGAAACATGGCGATCTGATTGTAACCAGAGTAAGCGTCCATGAAAGAAAGTAGGCGAAAACCGGAGGCATTGTCGACGAGGCGATCAATACTTGGGACTGGAAAGGCGTCTTTCGGACAGGCTTTGTTTAGGTCGGTATAATCGATGCACATACGCCATTTACCGTTGCTCTTTTTAACTAGTACTGGGTTGGATAACCAAGTCGTGTATTTGACTTCTGTTATAAAGTTTGCTTTGATTAAATCTTCGACAGTTTTTGCGGCGGCGATGGTCTTCTCTCCACTCTGAGCCCGTCTTCTTTGAGAGACCCATTTTGCTTCTGGATTAACGGCGAGTTGGTGACATGCTACTTCTGGCGGGATTCCGGGCATATCGTTCGCCGACCAAGCAAAAAGATCGGAATGATCTTTTAAGCAACGAGTGAGTTCGATTTGCACCTCTTCGGATAGGTCTGCTCCAATCTTTACCGTTCTAGTAGGGTCGTCTCCGAGTTGTATTTCGATGGATTCTCCATCAGGCTGGGGTCTTCTCATTTTCTTTTTGAGTTCTCTGGCCAACTCATCGTCATCTTCATTTTTCGAGCTGTCAGGGTCGTATCTTGCATCTAAATCGGTTAAGTTGACTTCGGCTGATCTTCCTATAATTTCTTTATCTTTGGTTATCTCGGGTAAAAAATCTTCTTTATCTTGGGCCTTTTTTTCTGCTTTTGTCCATAGGAAGAAACATCTCGAGGCGGATTCAAGATCCGAGTTTAAGGTAATGACTTTGTTGCACAGAGAGTGGAATTTCATTTTTAAGTGAGTGGTGGAGGTTACTGCTACGAGCCTTCCCAGAGTCGGTCTTCCAATAATACAGTTGTATATCGATTCACATGGTAAGATGAGGAATTTTGTTTTGATGATTCTTATCAAAGGTTCCTCACCGTAGGAAACCATCAGTTCCAGGTGTCCAAGAGGTTTAGTTCGAGATCCATTGAATCCTGATAGTGCCGATCCTCTGTAAGGAGCGATGTCTTCTTTATCGATTCCCATTCTTTCCACGAGGTCGAGGAAAATGATGTCTGAAGAACTCCCTTGATCGACCAAAATCCTTCTAATCTCTTTATTGGCGATCACCGCTGTGATAACTAGTGGTACGTGTTTGTTAGGTTTTCCATCTAGAAGGTCTTCATCTCTAAAGGACAACGGAGGTCGGTTTGAAGGCGTTTGTGCAACTGAAGTAGATGCTATATTGAGTAGCTCTTTCCATTTTCGTTTCATTGTCTTCCCGGATTCTTCGTGGGCGAAACCTCCTGCGATCATCATCATCATCACGGATCGTCCTTTTGATTTCCTTGAATCAAATTCGTCGTCGTCAGACTCGGCTTTGATCTTTCCCTGTGTTCTGGGTTCGTGTTCCCGTTCTTCTTTTTTCTCGTCAGCTCGACGCTATGGTTTGTTTACATAGCCGGCAAGTTTTCCCCTTTTAATCATATCCTCAATGTCATCTCTCAAGGCGTTGCAATGGTTGGTGTCGTGACCGTTACTCCGATGGTATTGGCAGTATTTGTTAGAACGCTGTCCTGGCTTGTTGGTGAGTGGTTTTGGGAATTTTTCGTCTCTGAACTCCGTGTTCCAGCATTCATCCAGAATTTGAGCTTGAGTGACATTGAGCTCGGTGTAGAATTGATGACGGTTCCGAGGTCGGGGATCCCTGAAGCCTCGGCCGTCGTTTTTTTGATCTCTTTCATTTGGGGGCTTTGATGATTCGGTGATTGGTTGGGGTTTCTTACCGACCATCGCGCTTTCTTCTTCGTTGATAAAACATTGGGATAGCTGGAGGAAATCTTGGAGGTTCTCTGGCTCCCATGTGTTGATGTGTTTTTCGAAGGGGCTTCCGGGACGCAGCCCCATTCCCATGAAGTAAACTCGGAAGGCATCATCGAGGTTCCGAACTTGAACTGCTTCCTTATTAAATCTCTCTATATATTGTCTTAAAGATTCAGAGTTCTATTGGATGATGGATGCTAAGATGTTTTTGTTTTTTGGCTTGCTTTTGGAATGGGAAAAATTAGCTGAGAATAATTTGGCCAGTTGGTCCCACGAGGAGATTGTGTTTGATTTGAGGGTCTCAAACCATTCTGATGCTATTTTTTCCAATGTTAGGGGAAAAATTCGGCATTTCATTTCTACGGGGACGTTGCGATACTGCATTACTGTGTCAAAGTAACTCAAATGTCTGTCTGGGTCGCCCGTTCCGTCGTAGGTTTTCAATCCTTCTGGAGGTTTTTCGAGATATCTGGGCACTGGGGTACCGATCAATTTTATTCGTAAAAGGGCCTTTGCGCTCGGTTGTTTGATTCTGCGGTGGAGATCGGTGCCGATGGTGCGGGTGCCTGCGGTTTTGAGGGCGATATCCTCGAGGTGAATATTTTCTACTCCTCGATCGTTGCCTAGGAGAAGAGGATGCCAGAGAAGAACGTACTTCGGGTGAAGAATCGGTGTCTGCTCTACCGACGCATGGCGAACGGGAAACTTTCCTTTCGAGCCTACGAGGAGGAGAACGATGGTAGTGTCGCCTTCTGGGTGGAGATCGATGGCGCTTTCGAGTCGGATTTCTTCTTTCGGATGAATCTCGGTCGGGCGAGATCTGGCGCCTTCGAGCCGAATTTCTTCTTTCGGAGGAATCTCGGTCGGGCGAGACCTGGCGCATTCGAGCCGGATTTCTTCTTTCGGCGGAATCTCGGTCGGGCGAGATCTGATCCGGAATATTCCGAGCTCAGAGCTCCGCCACCTGTGCTTCAAGATCCGTAAATCGGTAACTCCTCTCTTGGTTTGCCAATTCATGTCGATTGAGCAGTAGGACGAGCTGTTGGACAGCATCGGTCGGGACAGAAAGTTGATTTTGAGGAGGTACGCGATTCCTTGCAGAGCTTCCGGGTACCAAAACGAGGTCCGGAATTTGATGTTGGGCTCGCCCTTGATCGGAGTTTGGAAGGTTCTGAACGAATCCGTCCGGGGTTGCCTGAGGTTCGGCCAAATGGGGCATGACCGGTCTCAGGATAGGGTCGGGATGGATTCCCACTGTGTGGCTGTTTGCCTTGGAACAAAGATTTCGAGTCGTCATTGATTAAGGTGAGGGGAGAAGATCTTGGTTCTGAGACCTCCCACTGTGGTCGCCAATGTTCTGCACTGTACTTCCGACCTTAAAGAGCGATCTGAGGTAGTTAGTGGTTGATATCCTTAGTCAATGACCGTATCCGATCCTGCTGATGTTGTACCTGCAAAGTTACTCCGATGCTAAAGTCAGTGGAATAGTCTTAGTGAAGTGATAAATATAAGAATGCTTACCATTAATGAGACAATGAATGTTGTGTTTATAGAGTGGGGGTGGGGTTGATTCCAATGAATCAGGACCGTCCGATCTGGTGGTTTAATCTGAGCCCTTGATGTTCGGACTGGGCCCTTTGATATTGGGCTTTTGTGTGGTGTGAATAGATGCGAAAGAAAGGGTGTATGTGGTCAAAAGACTAACCATAACAATTAGTATGCAGAAATAGATTTTACAAATTTTTCAAATAGACTGCACACTATACTACGTCCTTAAGAATTTACCTCAAATTTGTTTCCTAAATCAAAATAATTAACTGCTAGATTAAACAATGCCTACAGTGTCCTTGAAGAAGCATGCATAAGGAAAAAAACAACGGGAACAACCAAGATAATAGTAGCACCTGACAATGGCAACATCGTGGTCGAAGAATTCTGTGTTTGAGAAAGAAATTAATATCTTCTCCAAAGAAAACTCCTCGACCTCAACAACAGAATATCTTCAACATTTTCATCAATATTGTATTTATTTATGGCGCTGAAAAACCAATTAGTGTCTGCTATTTTTAGAAATTGATCTCCAAAAAGGTGAGAAACTCTATGAGAATATAAGATATCAATGTACAATGGAAGTAATATATAGAAGCTATAAACAATATGTCATTAAGCAAAATTCATGATGAAGACTCTATGAGAATATGAGATATCATATAACTCCTCCAGTTGCACTCTCATTAGTGTGCAGTAAAATTAAGAACACTATAACCAGTTTGAACAATTAAAAAAGACTCCACACTTTTTGTACATTGTCATCATTAGACATAACCATAAAAAAAAAAAACTGAAAGTCACCAGTAATTTTATTTATTTCATAGCTAAAATGAAATTCAAGTCTAAAATTTCAAGTCCACCACCAAATCATGCCAACAAGTTGGTAAGGTCTAGTGATAACCAATTGGAGCAGCAGCCTCCCTTAACTCCCTTCCTTGGTAATGTATGTCCTGCAGTTCATTACATTAAAACACAAATAAGTATGAAACATAATTAAACTGTTTTCATAAATTATTTTGAAGAGCTTATTGAAATTAACTAAAAATAGCTCATGAATATATCAAAAGCTATTTTTATAAGCTTTCTCAAATACGCTAACAAGTATTTTATAACATTAGATAAACTCAAATAAGTTGTTCGTAAGTTAATCTTAAAGCAACCTCATTCAACACACGCTTAACTTACCGATGCAAAGTGATTGACATCGCGATGATGAGCTTCATCAGCTCTAACAACCATAACAACATCCCTCAAAGTAGAGTTTGGTGGAAGCTGCCAATAATCAATAGCAATGGCTGGAGCTGGTACATTCTCGATATTACCCTTGTCAAGCTCCTTAAGGAACTCAGTGTAGGAGTAGATAGCTTCTTCCTCAAGGTAACCAACCATTCGATGTGCAAATTTGGGAGATAGCATATAACCTAAGAAATATGCATTGAAGAAAACACCTTGGACAGTTATAACTAAAGCACGTTCATACCACCTAGGTTTTGCAACTTCCATGAATGTCATTAAGTGCATTCGTTCATTCTCTGCTTCTTCTAGCAGTGCTTTGATCCATCCACCGCTGTGCTCGAATCGTCGCAAGGATTTGCAGTGGAGGAGCATCCCTCCTACCATGCCAGGGACAGCTGCTACAGTCTCAAGCATCATAGCTCGGCAACCATACCTTTTCTGTATAGTTTACAATTACATAGATCATCAATTAGATATAAATTAAACATGATATACATAAGGATAATAAACTTTGTCAAAAGGAGAACAAATAAATATACAAAATAGTAATGTTAGCTAAAAATTTGGAGAGTAGTAATGTGCACTCAAATTTTAATTATTAAGAAAAAAAAGTAAAACGCAAGTGGCAGGTGCATTTGAAAAAGAAAGAAAGCAAGCATCATGTGTGGTGATATTTTGTAGAAAACATTGTACCATTTAAATTTCATTTCATGTGATATAGTTCACCAACTGAGCTTACCAAGCCACATGCCAAACCAGCCAAACATCACATGCAATGCATCATGCATGATTGATTTAGGTAGATAGAAAAAAGGAAAAAAAACTAAAAAGATGATGGTCCCTGGTAGTAATGACCTTAGTATAGCCGTATAGGTAGGTATACCGTATACTGCTTCAGTATTTATTTATAATAATAATAATAATATTTTTTATCATGTAATATTACAAATTGCAACACAATTTTATAAAAGTTACCCTAAATTGAAAATTAAATTTAAATGTACACTAAATCAATAAAAGAAATTTAATAAAAAATAAACTCATAAAAATTACTTTGAAACCTAAATTCATTGAATGAACAAATATGATGTTTCTAAGAGCCAATTTCTTTGAAACTCTGATCATCATCATCATCATCATCATCATCATCATCATCCTTATAAGAAAACAAACGAGGAAATCAGGATAAAAGGTAATACCTGGAAAAATAGATCGGTGGGGTACCTAAGACTCTTAACAGTCCAATAAGCCATCTTGTCAAGAAAGGTTGTCGGTGCGTGATGTTTATTCAGATCAATCGAAACATCTGCTTTGTATGTCTCCCATGGCTTCAAATTAACAAAACCAAACCAACATTTCTTATTTTCTCATAAACAAACAAAAACAATAATAATATGATAAAGAAGAATAGACATTCTATTATACATACCCTGAAGCAATTCCACTTCCATTCTGTACCATCTTCTTTGACGATCTTAGATGGTTGAATACCCCAATAACTCATAACACCTTTTTCATTTTTATTCCCACCAACACCACCAGCACTTTGATGAGAAGAAGAAGAAGAAGAAGAATTGGCAATCTTCTTGTCTTCATCTTTCTCAGACAAAGCCAAAGTGCTTTTATTATTCCTTAAAACCCATATATTTGAAGCAGCACCAACTTCACCACCTAAACCCTTCTTCCCTAACAACAGTGCCGTGTTCGTCACACGGTTACCTTGCCTCATCATCATCATCATCATCATCGTCATCAAGAAAGAGCCTTTGTTTGTTTGCTTGGCCAGAAAGTTGGAGAGATCAGAGAAAGAGAGAGAAAAAAGATTCTAGAAAGAAAGAGATTTTGTTTGGTATTTGGATTGTTTGTGCAGAAAGAAAGGGTTTAAGAGAGGGTCTATATATATTTTTTAACTGAAAAATAAAAAGAAAAATAACGTTACTGCTTAGCGTGTTTTCGTTGGCATGTAACGCTTTCTATGTAAAAAAGAGAATTCTAGAAAAAAGAGAATATTATTATTGGGATTTTCTTTTTAAAATTTTACTTTTTATAGTTTCATACTCTATGTATTTAATTAGATAATGGTTAAAACTAACCTTTGAATCCCGTCAAGAGAAACATTTTGGATTATATACCTGTCAAAATCTCTTATATAAAAATTAATTTTTATATAAAACTGAAAATTAATTTTGCTATCAAAAAAATTAATTTTGGTCACTAATATATTATTACATAATATATACGACATTAATTTTATTGTTTCTTAATTGGCTATTTAATCAATTAAAATTAATTTTTTTCTCATTGTGGTGATGTAATATCAAATTGAATTACCTTGCGTGTGGTATTTTTTTTCTTTTTTATGTAAACCTTGCATGTGTGGTATTGATAAGGGAGATTTGTAATTCACAGCGACCATAATTGATCATTTATTTTCGTAAAAAAGAAATTTTGATCATTTATTTTATTTCTATGGAATACTAGCTATTTCTTGGGGACCAAGTAGATTGAATTTTCGTGTCCTCCAAGTCAAAATATCTGGTCCACGTTCACTGGATGGATGCTTGAGAAACCGACTTAGGAATTCGGTGCAGCCAAACTATGATACTCTTCCGTACACTTTGTTTGGACATTATTATTTTAGGCTTTTTTTTTACCCCTCCTTATCACCCATACCCCCATAATTGGCACTTCGACCAAAATGTCCCTGACTTTTTAAAAAAAAAGCTTTTTTTTTTATTTTTCCGGATTTATGCATATATCCGTGTTAGCCTACATTTTCAACGGGCCAAATTAAATGCAGTCAACGAGGTTTGATTTGTTAGTTTCAGAGGAAAGTGTTAATTTCGACACTGAAGAATTGTGTCAAAAAGTAAGTTCGACGAGACTCTGAACTTAACGAATATAAAGGATTGAAGAAAAGTCAGTTCGACGGGAAGGAAGCTAGAGTTTGGTGAAAGATCAGGAATTAAGTGCTCGTTGTCGAAATAGCCCAGCAGTTACCTTGGTCGAAAAGGCGCAGCAGTTACTGTTTTTTTTAAATTCTCTGCAGTTAGTTGGTTATGTTTTTTCCCTCCTTGTATAAATAGTAGTTTTTCATAAAAAAACGGGTCACAAACTCATTACAGAATTCTCACGCTCTAACTTCCAACACATTACAGAGAAAACGAGTCAGAGAAGGATGTATGATCTGTGAACCAACTCTCTTTTCAATTAATGCATTTTAATTTGCTTTCTTTATTGCTTTTCTGCAATTTTTTCTTTGTTTTTCACTTCCCTATCTGAAGAAATTCGACGGTTTCGCGTGAAACTGGCAGTTATCTTCATTCTTTTCTTTGAAAACCGCAAGAACACGCATAATTCTGGAAAAAACTTTAACACAAATGGTCTTAGGATTTACTAGTTGATCCTGCAAACAGGAGCAATTTCAAACTAGCGGTGTTTACCAAAAACCACGGTAAACAATCCGGAATACATGTTTTTAAAATTTCCAGATTTACGTTGTTGGAACGTAAATTCGGAATGATTTTCCATTCCGAATTTACGTGCCAACGACGTAAATCCGGAAATTTTAAAAACATGCATTCCGAATTTACGTTCCAACAACGTAAATCCGAAAAGATTACCCCACTTATGTTCCGAATTTATATCCAGTGTTTCATAAATTCGGAATGCAAAACTATAGGGGGTGGGGAAATTTCCGGATTAACCATAAATCCGGAATGTATTTTTATAAATCCGGAATGTATTGTTTTGTTTTTTGTATTCCGGCAATACGGTAAATCCGGAAAACTTGAAGAAATGTGTTCCGGATTTATGTGTAAATCCGGAAACTTTTAAAAAAAACGTTTTTTTTAAAGTTGGGGGCATTTTCGTCCAAAATAGATTTATGGGGGTATGGGTGATAAGTACGGGGATATGAAAAAAAAGCCCATTATTTTATCATGATATAATTTCTATTTCTCTAAAAAGAACATTTAATCAGGGAGAGAGAGAGGCGATGTCCCTGTTTGTTTGTGGTGGCGGCGGCGGCTCGTCGGAAAAAATGAAGATTGAGGTGTTTTTTTCCAGATTTGTTAATTTTGTCAATTTGGTCCCTGATATTTTTTTAAGTTTCATTTTAGTCATTTATATGTCAATTATTTAAAGAATTCCAAGTCAACAGTGACACTTAAGACGTCACGTAAAAGTTGAGGGACAAAACAAACCAATGGTGAAGTTGCTTAGAGGAAATTAAAAAACGCCTCGACACTTTTAGCCCCAATTTTTTCACGAAAACTCTAGAAACACAGATAAAAAGGGGTGTTGTACTTGTAGTGGTGTTGTTTTTTTTATACAAGAAGGAAAGAGCACCAAAAAGAAAAAAGAAAACAAAAACTAACTAGACTCAAACAAACTCAACACCCGAGGCATCCGCCACCAAGTGAGACAACAAGCCAGGAGGAGCAGAGTTAAAGACGATCCAAGGATCACTACCAGTAGCTCCGACTTTAGCTAAGAAGTCCGCACAAATATTTCCTTCCCGAAGCGTATGAAGCACTTGAACGAGCCAATCGCTGCGTAGCAAATCTTTAATGTTTTCAATAATAGCAGCATACTTACTCCACTTGTTAAGAGGCATTGAAACCAGCTGAATAACATTGTGAGAATCAGAATAACACACAAGCGAGTGATATCCACGATTCCAAGCAAACGAGAGGCCATGATACAGTGCTAAAAGTTTAGCATGAAGGTTAATTGAAATCCCAATGGAGCCTGCAAAACCTCCAAGCCAACTTCAACTGCCATTTCGAATAAGACCACCGAACCCCGATCTCCTGTTTTGGTATCGACTGAAAATGGAGGAATACACACACAAACTAGTACTCCCTCTGTCCCATATTATATGTCGTTTTAGGTCATTTAACACATATTAAGAAAAATAGTTCATTTTGTATGGGAAAAAGAAATTGAGTTAGTTTACCAAACTAAACTTCATTAATGAGATTGAGAAGATAAATTAGTAGAGTTATAAAAAAGATGTTATTAAATAATAAAGGGTTTGGTAGGAAAAGAAACATTAATGCTTAATTGGGATTATAAAAAGTCATATATTATAATACAATTTTTTTTGGCTAGAAATATACTCCCTCCAGACCTAATTATAAACAAAAAAGTATCTAGTTTTGTTGGACTCAAATATAATCAAATCTCAACTAAATCACCTATATTTAATGTTATTTTTTCACAATTACCCTTAAAGCGGCTCATTAATGTTGTGAGAAGATGACTATTAATTAGGGATAGTTTAGTAAATTTATTTGTTTTTTCTATGAATGCACAAAACAACTATCCTTAATAGGTGTGAAAGTAGTTATTTTTGCTTATAATTAGGTCCGGAGGGAGTATATGGGACGGAGGGAGTAGTCTAATCTAATCTAATCTAATTTATCTAATCTAATCTATCTATCTAATATTCTATTTATCATTTAAACCACACTTAAACTACCAATACTAACCTCCACCATTAATTGCCACCTGTTGTTTACTTATAAGAGCAAACCAAGATAAGGCTAAATTGGTCATTTAATGGAAAAAAAAACTTAACCTATCTTCCCTCTCTTTATGTCCCTTCAATCATCACTTACACTGCATAGTACACAGATGTTCTTCTTCCCTCTCTCTCGATAGTCTCCCTTTCTCTTTCACCATTCATTACTCTCACTCCCTAGAGCCACACCCTATTTCAGAAAAATATTTTTTCTTCTTCTTCTTCTTCTTCAACTTCACCTCCTTCCATCTCCATTGCCACTACCTAATCTTCTCCTCCCAATCTCATTCTGCATTTTTATTTTTATTTTAGTTTGTTGAACCCTTTCTTAGCTTCTTCAACATATCTATTTTTTTTACTCTCTCAAATTTTCCACCCTAAATATTCTCACAATCAACCTCCTTCCTTCTCTTTCATTTCACTTCACGCTAAAACTCAAAAAATTGAAGTCAGCTCCTTCTTTTCTCTCCTTCCAGCTTTATCCAAAAAAAATCTTCCATGGAATGTGAGAGACATATGGTGAGGAGAGACGGTACGGTGAGGAGAGAAAGGGCGGCGGCAGCAGCAGCGGACGCGACGGGAAACGGTGCGCCGGGACTGGTGGTGGGGACGACACCCATAAAGGTAACACCTTTCTATTTGCTTCCGATTTCTCCTTCACATTTTGCTCAACATTTTTTTCTCTTCACATTTCTGCTTATGACCCAATCGATCCCTATGTGTTTCTTAACTCAAGTAATAGTGATTCAAATAACATTGGTGTAAATTCCCTGGTACCCTCTCTCTGTTCTTTCATATTGAATTCATTTACTTCCTACTCATTATATATTAATTAATATAGAAGAATTATTGAAAGGGTAGTTGAAATAGGATTTTTATGCTTTCTTTCAAACTTCCTTGAAAATTAAGCTACATGTCTCTGAATTATAAGAGGAGCTATTTTTGAGTTTTTCTTTTGTTGAAATAGTTTCTGGAGTTTCTTGATTTTTTCTAAAGTTGAAAATAGTTTCTTGACTTTTTCTTCAAACACTGAACATGCTCTTTTGATGGAGTAATAGCAGCAGAATAGGAATGTATCTTTTGCTTTTCAATTTTTTTTTGTCATTCATCAATTATATGAATAATTTACTGTTGACAATTATTGAATTATGTAAATAGCAATTAATGAAGTTATTTTTGGTTTGGTACAGATTGTTATTTATCTTTTCAAGGGAAGACACAAAGGGAATTACAATTTATTTAACTGGGTTTAAAAGAGGTCTTCCTGATGGTAATTGGTGATGGTGCACTTTTTCAGCTTTATCAGACTATCCAATCTGCTTTCTCTAATTCAGATACAGTCACCAATGCAATATTGTGTGGGTTAGTTTTCTTTCCCATTTATTTAGCTTATTGTGAATAGTACATCTCAATTGAATTGTTGAATGTTGATCATGATACTACTTTTAAAATTGTAAATATTATATGCAAAGTTTGCAGGCGGTCGATAACTATGGAGGGAAAATTGTTTTTAATTGTGGTTGTGGAGGCGTCAAAAACTATTACGGTATGGGAAATTGCGGACAATGTGGTCGATGTGACTGCAATTGTGATTGCGGAGGTTCTAAAAACTGTTATGTTGCGAGTATAATTTCAATTGCAACTGTGGACTACAATTTAAACCATTACTAACACGCAGTTTGGAGAAAGAGAAGGACTTATTTCTGGATTATTTTTATAATATAACTTCTGCTTCAGCTTCATATGGGGGAGAATAGTCGAGCTCTAAGGTTTGCAATTGAGCGGCAGGCAGCAAATGAAGCCACTTTCAGATGTCTAGATCAGTTAGGATGGCAACCACAGGTTCTGATACTGCTCTTTTATTAATCTTTTCTGGATAAAATTTAAAAGACTCCAAGGTTTTTCTTTATGTTTTGAAAAAGGTAAAGCAGGAGCATTATGACAAATCATTTCTTAATTTATTGCTATTAACATGTAGATTATTTGCTATGAACATGTTTATTTTTGACTTTAAGCAAAAGCACTAGATTACTCATTTTCTATTAACATCCTTAACTTACTCAATGTTTAAGTTATTACTAATCATTATATTCATTTTTTAGTTTATTGCTTTTAAACTTGGTATAGTTGATGAGCAAAGCAGAAGCACTATGAAAGTTTGAGTATTTCCTTTTCAACCTTCTATCACTATTTGTAGATAAATTCTCCTATTGTCCTTAGTTTATTTAATTAATTGATAAGCAACTGGGTGGAAAGAATAAATGCTCTCTCATAATAGTTTACTTTCATTTGATCATTACTCTAAGCTTTGTTGATTAGTAATTTTCTATCAGAGATGCCTTGAACAAAGCTACAGGTATGCCTTTGCTGCCATATATGGGAATGATGCTGGAAGAGTACGGAATACAAGGAAGAGATGAATATGGAGCAGGTTGTTTCTATCACTATCTTGGTTCATAAACCTGTCAATGTGCTCAATATATTTTTTGGGGTAAAAGGTTTATTTTATTTTAACATTTTAGTCATATTCTCCTCTGTTGGTTGACCTCATTTTCTGTGGTTTAAGGCCTTCAAAGAATCCATTGTTGCAACTATGTGCGTAGGATCAGGAACTTCCTATGTGTGTATCTTTAAAATGCAAAAAGAAGCTTTACATCTTGCCTGTTTGTGTCTCTACGTGGGAATGTGTGTATCAGCATTCTATTGTTTTAATTTTGAAACTTCATTGTTCTAGAAGTACTTTGGAGTTGCTTTTTCTAGTGAGTTCTCTGAAAAAATTCACGAGGGATCTGCCAGATTAGATTCTAAGTTTTTGACATGAAACATATTTGCTAATTGCCTTAAACTATGCCTTCAACCTTTATGTGATAATAGTTGATAACTTAAACTACTCTCATTTTCATATTGGCTGAGGCAAATTATAGCCTACCTAACTTAGTATCTGATTCATAGCTTCCAAGTATTTGATTCATAACTACAAACATGCCAAAATGCAAATAAATGGTACATTACTAAACTTATTATAATTTTAAAGGTATTTTTCTTTGTTTTTTTCTTTAAAAAAATTAGAGAAAGGGGAAATTTTATTAATCGAAGTGGCAGTAATGGTACCTCAAGTGTAATTTTAAAAGTATTAATAATGAGTTCATAGCAATTTAATATAGTTTGATTTTATAAATCTTTCTATTACTTGGTTTTATTTGACTTATTAAACTCTATGTTTGGTATCATGCAAATCAAACTTATGAGTAATGCCTAGCTTCTGATTTTGATTTCTGCCTCTGTTATTACACGCCTTTTGATCACTTTCTCAACTAATTTTTCTTTTCAAATATGAGAGCCAACACCACATTTTTCTTTTCACCAGGGAAGAATACTCAAGCTCTTTTAAATTACAAGATGTTGCTATGGGCACATGGATCAAACAATTCATGAATGGTGGTGAAGTAGTGCATTATGTGAATGATGATAGATTATGTACTTGCCCATTATCAAAGCTCAAGGATGGTGCCTTTGGGACTGCAGAAAGAACACTAGCCCATATACTCTGAGTAGCTACTATAGTTATGGAATTTTAACTCCTGATTATGTTGTGATTGTTATTGCAATGATGATTGAGATCAGTGTACTACTTGATAAACACAAAGGTGTTCCTTTTCTGTTAATTAGTACTCCCTCTGTCCCATGTTATATGATTTCCTGTGTCACAACGTTAAACGACATGTAATATGAGACAGAGGGAGTAATTAGTAATGACTTACCACTATTTGTTTGACTTAATCTGGGGTCTCATACATATTTGATCTTTTTAAGTTTCTCTTTGCAGAAGTTTATTTATTTATTTATAGACATGGTTAATATGCTCATTCTCAATTTCCTGCTTAGAGAACCTTAATTAATATTAAGTTTACTTTGGAATGAACGGGTAACCTTCAATCTATTTAAACGTATCTGCTCTATTCTATACATGGTACTTATCTAGAATTGACATGTGTTCTCACTTATGTGCTATTGCCACTTAAGATGGAAAACATGGTTTGATTTCAAGATTAGTAAAGGTGTCAAAATTTTTACATGAACAGACTTTGTTTTCATTGAATTGGTATTGTTTGCATAGAAGTTATATTGTCAATCCTGAGAACCCTGGTAGGCGAAACTGTATAAGGCAAACTATTTTTCCTCTTTCTATCTTGACACAATAGTCATTTTCTTATATAGTTATCAACCCAATATAATTCACACACTAATCCTAATACCAAACATATTATATATCACCATCTTCTATTTCCTTATGTCCTTTTCAATGCATTAATTTTGTTCCTCCAGCAAGCAAAATACTTGCTCCTCATGTTTACCCTACACATCGTTGGTTAACATTCTATCCTTAAGGTACTGAATTCAAAACCCCACAGGGACAGTTGTAAAATGACCATTAGTGCCACTTTCATTAATAAAATTTCCTCTTCCTCAATTTTTTTTAAAAAATTAGACATTTGAATGTTTAATGTCTTTAGTTGACCATGTCATTTCTCCATTCAACAATTGTACTTTTTTGCGGTTAAATTGTTTGTTTTTTTACTAACTTTTGATTTTTGTCCCAAAACAACAAAATTCTTACATTTTTTGTTGTTCTACCTCCGCTTTTAGAACACCGAGCTTTCAAAATTTTCATTTCAGTTTAAGTAATGATCACACCACGTAACGCGGTCGACCTGTGCGGATGCACGGGTATGTTACTAGTATACATATAAACATACAACATAACCCCAAATGATTGGTCTAGTGGAGCATGATAAGAGTTGTATCCGAGAGGTCCCGAGTTCGGCTCCCCCCACTAGTCCCCTTGTATCAAAAATCAAAAATATAAACATACCACAGCGTTTTAAAAGATAGCCATAACGTACATCAAAAATCTACAAGCTAACTAATTTCATTTCTATGATTTCGCAAAATCGACTAGGAGGATACATTCAGTCTTATTGAAGATCACCTCAATGGTGAAGTTGAAGTCTGATTCAGGTTCTAATTTGTTTGCTCTTTAACTTACATCCAATGCAATGCAACATTTTTTCCAAGAAGCTTGTAATTTACCACATCATCATCATCATTGCTGAGTGCTGCCCGATATTTGGTTTCAGTTCAAAATGTTAATACTCTCATTTGCAAGAAAATGCTTATCTCTCAATTTTACTTCCATTCAAATATTACTATAAGAGATGAAGAAAACAATAAAATGCAGTGTTTCAGCTTACGTACATATTCAGGAATCTCATCTCATCTCATACTCACACTCATATATAGTCAACTCTTTCTGCTAATTATAATATTTCTTTTGGTTACCTGCAATTATAATATTAATAACAATAATGTTGTGTTACATTAATTTGATTTTATTAGTATACCCATCCAATGAGAGAGACTCCTTACTCTCTACTAAAATCCAGACAAAATAATAGAGTATGAATATTCAACACTGAGACCAAGACAGCTCCATCATCAACGGAATCCTGTAAATCAGGAATTAAATTAGGAATCAATTGGTCTTTCTAATTATATTTATTAGCTTTCCTAATTTAGGCTACAAAAATTAAAATTATTTGTAATAATTATTAGTTGTAATTACATGTAAATTTGTAATCCTTATATATATATATATATATATATATATATATATATATATAAATAAGCAACAACACAAAGAAGAAATGCATGAAGTCAAAATTCCTGACAAAAACAACCAATAGATTCCTCTCATTCCAATATTTAGATACTACCTTGTTAGTTTCTCTTTGGTGAAGAGGCCTTTGACCTTGCTCTGGTGTTTAGAGGAAAGAGGCTCTAACTAATCCAGAGTTCGGCAGGGAGGGAGGATACTACCTTCTTAGTTTGACTTGCCCACTAGAGATAAGCCTCAAAATTTCCGTTACAGTTTCTAATAAATAATTGGAAACTTAGGAATTGCTGCTGCTTACTACATAGGTATTTTGATTTTATTACTACATAAGAATTGGCAATTAGTTTCTGCCAATTCTTTCATGGCTTCTTCACAACAGTGTCCACCGTTTGAATTTTCTGGAAAATACTATCATTTATCTGAAAATGGAGGTGGCTGTATGAGGCAGACTAGTTTCTTTGACGGCAAACCTGTGCTTAATCAGGGTGTTGGCTATTCTGTTATTCTTGGTTTTGGTGCTTTCTTTGCTCTCTTCACCTCTTTCTTGGTTAGTGCTATATTCCTTAAATGTGTTTCTTTATTCAGCTATTTTGATCCTGTATTCCTGTGTCATATTCCACATACTCGGACTAGTCTCCTATAACGTGGCGAACCAATATTCGAATCTTCACCAAGAGATATGCGAACCAATAACTACTACACTTTCATAGTTAGAAGATCATGCTCAATTTAGTTGATACAATCATTGTTTTGGATCAGGTATGGCTGGAAAAAAGGTATGTTGGGTCACGCCACACTTCTGAATGGTTTAACACAGCAGGAAGAAATGTTAAGACAGGGCTTATTGCTAGTGTCATTGTGTCTCAGGTAATAAATTCAGATACCCTCTTATTCCACACTTTGATAAATCTCAAGTTCTAATTTTCTTTTATCTCTTCTCTTAATGGATTTTTGGTGCAGTGGACATGGGCTGCTACAATCCTGCAAAGCTCTAATGTTGCTTGGCAGTATGGGATCAGTGGACCTTTTTGGTATGCTAGTGGGGCTACCGTTCAGGCATGGAGTTTATATCATATTCCTTTAAATATATATCTGTTTTCTCTTCTAAATTTTTATATATTGGAATTTGGAAAATGCAAAGTGAAATAGAGCATAGATTGATAATGCATTGACAATCAACAGGTAATGTTGTTTGGAATTATGGCTATAGAGATTAAAAGAAAAGCTCCTCATGCTCATACCGTCTGCGAAATTGTCAAAGCGCGGTGTGTTACTTTGTTTGGAAAACTAAATAGATTTTATATAGACATTCAATCATATTTCACCATCATACCACAATACAAACAAACATGTTTTAACTTTCAAGAAGTAATACTACCATGTGATAAGAAGCAATACTCTAATGATTACAATGTTTTTCTTACCTCAGTTGGGGGACTTCAGCACATGTTGTATTCCTTTTCTTCTGCTTGCTGACAAATATAATTGTAACGGCAATGTTACTCCTTGGTGGTTCTGCTGTTGTGAATGCATTAACTGGAGTAAACATTTATGCTGCTAGCTTTCTAATACCACTTGGAGTAATTGTTTATACACTACATGGTGGACTAAAGGCCACATTCTTAGCAAGCTATTTACATTCTGTCATAGGTAGAACTTTTGTCACTTTTTCACCAAACAGTATTAACATTATGTTTCATGTATGCATTTTATTGTTAAACTGTATTTGTTTGTTTTCAATTTTCAGTGCACGTTGTTTTGGTCATTTTTGTCTACCTTGTCTACACGGCTAGCAGCGAGCTCGGTAGCCCCAGTGTCGTTTACAATCGCTTGCTTGAGGTTGCTAGCAAGTCAAGAACATGTCATGACCCTATATCACACGATGGACAATCTTGTGGTCCTGTTAATGGGAATCATAATGGTTCTTACCTAACAATGCTTAGCTCAGGTGGCTTAGTTTTTGGAATTATAAACATTGTTGGCAACTTTGGCACTGTTTTTGTTGACAATGTAAGCATGACTTAAGATATGTGTTTTTCTATCTTGAGTTTGTTTGTAAGTTAAAACTTATGCTCCTCTTTTTCTTCTTCTAAATGGGAAATGTTTAGGGATATTGGGTGAGTGCCATTGCGGCAAGACCTTCATCAACTCACAAGGGCTACTTGTTGGGAGGCCTAATCTGGTTCGCGGTGCCATTTTCTTTAGCTACGGCACTTGGTCTGGGAGCACTGGCCCTCGATCTACCACTGAATGAAAGCGAGGCGGGTCGTGGACTTGTTCCACCTGCTACTGCTGTAGCTTTAATGGGGAAAGGAGGATCTATTCTTCTTCTTACCATGCTTTTTATGTAAGTTACAAACCAGCTTCCTATTGGAAACACTTACTTCTATATATGTCTTGACAAAGTTGCACTTTTGTAACTAAAAGTGATAACAGAAAGTTTTTTTTTCTCAAACCAAACAAGTATTTGATTTTCCTATCAAGCACTCTTGTTCTTTTGCTAATGATTTTAATGTACTTATTATTATCAGGGCAGTGACTTCTGCTGGTTCATCAGAGTTGATAGCTGTGTCCTCATTATGCACATATGATATATACCGTACATACATAAATCCTAATGCAAGTGGAAAGCAAATCCTCAAAGTGTCAAGGATAGTTGTCCTAGGCTTCGGTTGTTTCATGGGGGTACTAGCAGTTACATTGAACATGGCTGGAGTTTCTTTAGGATGGATGTACCTAGCAATGGGAGTTCTAATTGGTTCAGCAGTTATTCCTATTGCTTTTATGATTCTATGGAGAAAAGCAAATGCAATTGGAGCCATTCTTGGAACAGTATTTGGTTGTTTTCTAGGAATAATCACATGGTTGTCTGTTACAAAAATACAATATGGTCGAATAAACCTTGATACAACTGGAAGAAATGCACCAATGCTTGTTGGAAATCTTGTTTCTATATTAACTGGAGGAGCTGTTCATGCTATCTGTAGCATGTTGTGGCCTCAGAACTATGATTGGAGTACCACTAAGCAAATCACAGAAGTTGAAAAGGAAAAGACTGATCTTCCAGCAGAAGAGTTTAAAGAAGAGAAGCTTATAAGAGCCAAAGCATGGATAATTAAGTGGGGTATTGGCTTCACTGTTTTGATAGTCATACTATGGCCTATTCTCTCCATCCCAGCAGGTAACTCTAAGTTGCATTAGAAAACATAGGAACATGATTTTTTTTCTTCAAGCCTTCAATCTAGGTTGCACGTTTATGTCCTGGCAATCCTGATTGGCATTCACATTAACCGTATTTGACTACAATTATTTGCAATATCGAGAATCGTGACGCGATGACAATCATAACTTCGACCGCAATTTAATAATTTTGACCGGTTATTTTCTCTATACTTCCTCTATCTGCTAAATACACTAGTTATTCAATAAGTCTAAAACTGCAAATTTTTCAAAATAAGTACGATCAGAGGGAGTATTATTTAATGCAATTATAAGTAAAATTTTGCTTAACTCACAAGAGGTAGCATATCTTATGTGGCATCTTATAATTTCAGTGTCACAAAACTTGCAAGTAACATATGTTTATTTGTTCCTTACACAGGGGAGTTCAGCAAGGGCTACTTCTATTTTTGGGCTGTGATTGCTATAGCATGGGGTACTATTGGTTCTGCTGTGATAATTGCTTTGCCACTAATTGAGAGCTGGGAGACCATCCAAACTGTCATTCTGGGAATGTATACAAATAATAGGCTCATGGAAAATGTGGAGGAGTTAAATGTCAAGGAGAAAACCAAAAAATTAGAATCCACTGAGCAACAATCCTTTTCACTTCCTATGTAAGATTTTAAGGGACCAAATTGAATTATGTCCCCCAACATGTACATACCTTACAATTGTAGCTTTTAAACAATAATATTTTATACGATAAATGATTTTGTATGTATTATAATTTACCAAATATTAACATAAAAACCTTTAGTTAAAAAAATTAATAGAGCCTTTATATTTTTCAAAAACTTTGGAATTTTTTTGTAATAATGTCATTATTAAAGTATATAGATAGCTTGTAAACAAGTCTTTAAGCTACCTTACATGAAGAAATTGGTTGCTCCAAATTAGCAAGGGATATTGGATTAAATTGATAACTATGGCATAGATCATACATGTAATGACTGAAGAATTCATTATCCTATATCCAAAGTGTCTCTGAACTACAAAATTTATCTGCAACTAGATTACAAATTGAGAAGTGCAATATTCTAAAGTACAGGGTGATTTGAATATCTAAAAAAAGAATTATATATGGCTTCTATATTAAAGAGAAGCAAAGCATGAATTTTCTATATTAGTTGTCCTGTGGTATAATTACAAAAGACCATCAGCCTGTTGATGTATTTCTCCTTTACCAGCAGCACAGGAGAAGATGCATGAACCTTGATCCTGCTAGAAGAACTGACATAACAGCCAGCATTGCTTTAGAAGGTATCGATCCCCAATGGTGCGTGCTAACATGCGCGAATTGCATTTGAGTCCAAAAATTATAATTCAAGATGCTTGAACTGAAAGTAACCATGCTCTTGTAGGTTTAAGTAACTACCGAACGACATCTTTTTTGGAATGTGCGTTATTTGCTGCCTTGTCCTTCAAAGCTTCTTTCTCTAATTTCTTTTTCTCAGCATCTGCTTGCCTTGCATTCTCCTCCTTTGACTTGTTGAACGTTTTAACAAAGACAACAAGTATTTGTGTCACTGCAACAATAGCACAAGTTAACACTCAACAAAAACAAAGTGTTTTATGTACGATATTAACAGCATTATGTGATGACTATTTGCTTGTGTTTTTACAACACCTACGTGCACAAATCAGGACAACCAAACCATGACACATTGAATCGCCAAAAAAGAAACAAGCAAAAAGTCAGCTATAATTTGGAATAATCTTCTGATCCCCTATTTAATGAAAGTTGATTGTTAGGGAGGGGTGTCAACATAGTTGGGATGCCCTTTCTTATTGTGATGCTTCTGCACGTCATTGGGTTAATCACAAAAAAAATGAATTCCTAGGGGACCATAGTGGATCTAATTCCTTCCGTGTAGCAGTCTGTAACTAACTAACTACACCATTGGCGACAGCGCTATAATTGAGTTCGAAACACATTAACAGAACAGAGCTCTATAAGTGACAATTACTTTAATTTCTAAAAGCTCACTAAAAATCTTGTGGATAATTGAGGATTTACACAAAAAAAAATTGCTTCTTTAGCAGCCTCCAAATCAAAGGGTTAAAACAAACTCATCCTTGTGGGTGTAAAGAACAACAGACCTTGTTCAAAGGGGCACCTAGCTGGATCCTCCCCAAAATACTGAGACAAAGAATCTGCATTTCTTCCCTGCAAGAGAGTTTTAAGATTAAAAAAGGACAGAAATAAGTAAAGTTGGGAGAGTAGTTTTAAATTATCTGATAGTATATTAACCTCTTCAGAAGCCACAACACCTGGGGAAAAAAGAGGGAGAAAAGAGAAACTATAACAGGACTTACCACTTCAGAATACAATGATATAAGTGACCTTACATCAGCTTCGGCAAAATCAAGAAAACTCTTCAACACCTGAACAAGAGAAACATTACTCAGAAAATCATGAGTATGTACAACCAATTCTCTTATTAATCAAACAAGATTTTTTCCATGGGGCCATAAGGCAAGTCATAGAAATTATAAAAACAAAATTAGCTAGATGCATGATAGCAATTGTTAACCATAGTACAATCCATTGGTGAATATCACAGCATTAGTTTTAATACATTACATATGCTCTTATGTAGCAATTTGCCAAAGGAAAGTTCCATGATTGTATGCCCTCGTGATCTTCTCTACTCTTATCAAATTTGGAGTTGAGCTATCTTTTATGTGTAAAGCATGTCTGTCATTTTAGAGAGTGGTAAAAGTGTTTCTTTTTATTCCTTACCTTGCGAAATCCTGAAGATATAGCACCATCATTTTCAGAAGCAGCGAGTTCTTGCTCAACTTTCTCTAAACCTTTATGCACGGCTTGCATTTCTTCAGCTAATGCTTTAAGTTGGATCTAGATATTGGACATAAAAGGACACAAATCCATCAACAATTAACCTTACACATGATAATATCATGAAATTAAACGGAAAGCATTAGTGTCGAAGAGAGTACCTTAGAAGCTGCTTCCAAATGGACTAGATCCTTATCAAAATCAAGCAATTCTGGCATTTTCTCAGCAAGAAGCTGGCAAGACAAATAAAATTTTGTAAGATACAACATCAAAAGCAGCATCGTGAACAAACAAAAGGCAAATTTTTGCTACCCTGGTAAGAAATAAACATTGAAAGAAAATGGATAAATTACTTCTATATTGAACAAAAAGGAAATAAAATATTGTAAAGTTGATATAACCAAATTAAATAACAAAAATCTTAATAGAGCTAATAAATTATTAGTGTCCTAATCATGCGACAATAGTTAGATCTCTGATATAATCATCCATAAATCCTAGCAAAATTTAAGAAACCCGCACCTTTCCAAAAGTTTGAATACGAGTGAAAATGATTGTTTTTTTTTTAATTATTTGTGAAAACATATCAAGTGAAACCAAAAAAACACAAACAAATCAAAGACCGCCTTTGATTTCTTGAAATTCTGATCCATAAGCTTCAAAGATTGCCCGCAAAAAGAGCAGAGTAGACATATTATCCGAAGTGACAGTATCTACTCTTTTCAGAAAGAAAATGGAAACTATTCTCTTCAACACAATCTTCAAGTAATACTACATTGGGGAAGTTCACAACTACCTTAAAGATACAATAAAAGGAAAAATTTAATTTGAAGATTTTGACATATATACCTTACACAAATAATGCATTAAAGTCATTTTGTTATTTTTTGCACGGGTATCAGATAATTTAAGAAGGCTGTCCAACTTGAATCCTACTGCTGATCCTGCAATGACGAACATAAAAAATCTAATTTAAACAGCGTAAGGAGAAACTTCCTCATTTTTTCAAAAATATTGAGGTGAATTAGGTAAGCTGAATATCTGTCTCAAATTAAAATACAATCAACTAAGATAAGAGTTAATAAGGAATGATACCCCGTGCTGTTCCCTGATTCAAAGCATTTCCCAAAGTAAGAATAGTCTGCATTATTTGACGCAATTTTACGGATTCTTTGACCTCTCTGGCTGCATCATTGATTGCCTTCAAATTTAACCTCAAATCGCTAACCTGGAAAAGCAAGAAAAACAAGTCTTTAAGCATGAAACATTAATGTCTTATTAATAGCAATAGCATGCAAAGCCATGCACAGGTAACAATAACCTACTGTAGATAACATACCTGAGAAGAAAATGTGATTTTAAAAGCAAACACCCTTAGCTTGTATTCTACTCGTGGGACCTTCATCAACTCCATAAAAAACTGATGAAGATATTAAAATAAAAATTATTAGGATCTAAATACAAAATTTGCAAGGATTCATTGACTAAAGAGTATCACGAAGGAGAGAACCTGCTCACACTTTCCAAGCATATCCTTGTTCCCTGTATAGTTCTGTAAATAGGAAGACTTTTAGCTGATAAAAAATAAAAACAATTTACTTCTTCCCTATTAATCAACACAGCATCAATACATTTTTTAGAATCGGTTTATTAAAAAGGTTTAAGCTGAGTTCTCCAAACTTATGTTACATAAAATTCTTCCACCATAGCTGACAAATTATTTTCACCAAAATGGAACAAGCCAAAGCAATGTAATATTAATACTTGGTGTTGAAATCCTAACAAGTTAAATTGAAGTCAAAACCATAGAAGAATATGCTTTTGTGCTTTATAAATTAAATGTAACGGATTGAAGCAAAGATGGATGGCCGATACAAACAAATATACAACATAAAGACTCAACATTTTGTTGTATTCAGTCCCTCTTTGACAAAATAAATAATACATATAATTGTTACAAAATTGTTCACTTATTAGGATGTCATATTAGTAGATGCAGATTTAGTTTTAATTTTAGATAAGTAATTAATTAGCTGGTCTATATATTCAATTCTAATTCTATCAGGTACAGTCAAATTATTCAGAAAAAATAGTCAGTTTTTTCTCCTTTATAGTATATTAAATAATAAATAATGTCCACATTGCAATTCACAGAAATTTAATAGGTTCCTGCACATTGGAGGGGAGTTAAGGAGTACCTTCAGCATCTCCATCTCTTCCTTTGTGGGACAGAACTTGATGAGATTCTCAACCTGATCAATATCCAGAACACAAGAATCCAATGCCAAAACTGCATTCTGGAACCACAAACAAAACCCACAAATGAAAACTATTAAGAGCAAATATGAAAAATGAAGCCATCTAGCACCAACCTACATTACTATGTAAGTAAAATGGTTAGCAAAAACCGCCTAGCTAAAACGTTCTCACTACAGAAGTATTATCAAAGAAAATGGGGTCATGCTGGCAAAATCCTACAACCCAACCTCACTTAAGGCCATAACTATGCACCAGTTAATCACTTTTAACATCCAGTCTAATCAACTCAAAGGTGAAACTCGACATTGTCAACCATGAAAATATTTCCAACGGCATCAGAATTGGAATGAGTAATTCTCCTATGAAAATCCAATCCCATTAAGTATGCTTTTAGATAATTGAGTTGAGCATTAACTCTACAAACTTTTCCAGATATAACTGTTAGAAAATATGAGAAATATCTAATTATATCTGGTTTATATATTTAGACTATTTTAGATGATATGCTAGGATTTTATATTTTATTAGTTGTTTCCTCATTTAAGCAGGATCTTCCTAATTATTAGGCATATCATATGTAAATAGGTCCTATGTTTATTTGTAGCTATTGCACCAAGCCTATATGGAAACAGACACGGTTTCGGCATCTCTTGTTTCTATTTTTCTTTCTTTCAACAACAACGTCAATATCAACAGCACTTACGGAATACATGGATAAATCATCACCATTGGACTCTATCTAAATATAACATAAGTTAAATAACATGCATTTATATTTGGACTTAAAAGTTTAGTAAACATTTCAGATTTTCAATACGACACACATGACAAAAACATTTAAAACATAATGAAAGTGGTAATTTCATTAAGAAAACTAACACAAGGATAGGGAAACTTACAAGCATATCTGGCAAAGGAATTTTGACTTTAGAGAGCATTATTTCACAATTGTATGCTCTACGCAAGTCAACCTGATAGCGAAAAAAGGGATTAATTAGACCAAAATAAAAGGTAACACAATCTGAGCAGACAGAAAAAATTATAAAAGGACAAACCAATGTATCTTAGTTTAATTAGGTTCAGAAAGCACACAATAATACTAAGGTACCGTAACCTAACACCCGTGCAAAATGCAAAACGGAATACTTGCTTGAACAGAAAATTTCAAACCAATTCAATCCAATATAAATTTTGTTGCAAGAACTGATGTGCAATTAGCAAGAACTGACTAAATCTCTGGACTCTTGGAGACTACAGTTTTGATGCTTAATATGTCTTAATTGCCATTTTAATACAAGAGTGATTCCAAATTACCATTATAGAATATTTTAAATTTACAATCATGCATATTACATATAAACTCTTAAACAGCAGGTGGTAAAATAATTGCCAACGAGGAGTAGCTTACCAATTGTACTTTCTCAGGTTTGTTAATATTAGCACCACGCCGAACTCCGCCTTTATTAGTCCCATCAGAAGCAGATGCTGCTGAAAACAGGCTCTCAAGTTCTGATATATCTATTTCAGGGGCCCTAACAAAAACTTCCATTGTCTGGAATCAGAAATACTAAATGGAAATAGCATCCCATCCTCCTATGTCCTATCCAAAGACGGGGTTGGGGATATAGTAAATTAAACAAGTCTGACAACCCTAATGTACCATTGTGACCACCAATTTGAAGAAAAAAAAAACTTTATATGAACATGCCCAGGTATTATGGAACAATGCTTAGAAAAACTAAGTCTGATGATATCAGTATGAAAAGTCAATAATCAGTACCTTGATTCACCATCTTGTTTCTGTGAATCAGCCCATAGACTCCCCTGTGCTGCCCGAGAAACTTTCACCCAATGTAGAGGCTTTAATAAAGTTTTCTTAGCAGCATTAGCAATCGCACCAGTACCACGACCTCTTCCAACATTTGGTGTTGCTAAAGAAGCTCTAATTGGTGGTGGTGGCACACTAGAAGCCCTGCCTGCAGTAAGTGGAGGTGGTGGTGCTGGACCACGACCAGGTGGAGGAGGAGGAGGAGCATTAGGAGGCTTTGCTGCTGGAGGAGCTGAACCCATTCGTGCAGATCCTGGAGGGGCTGGTGGTGGAGGCGGAGGAACTGAACTTGCTCGTACACCTGGAGGAGGGGGAGGAGGTGGTGCTGAACTTGTTCGTACAGAACCTGGTGGAGGTGGGGGTGGTGGCACTGAACCTGTTCCTGTAGGACCTGGAGGTGGTGGAGGTGGAGGTGGCGGGGTCGAACCTGTTCGTGTAGGACCAGGAGGAGGTGGAGGTGGAGGAGGTGGGGATAAACCTGTTTGTACTGGACCTGGTGGAGGCGGAGGAGGAGGTGGTGGGGCTGACCCTGTTCGTGTAGGACCTGAAGGAGGTGGGGCAGATCCCATTTGTGTAGGACCTGGAGGAGGTGGAGGGGGTGGGGGAGGAGCTGAGCCTTTTTGTACAGAACCTGGAGGAGGAGGAGGTGGAGGTGGTGGGACTGAACCTGTCTGCACAACACCTGGAGGAGGGGGGGGAGGAGGAGGAGGAGGTGGAGGTGGGGGGGCTAATTTTGTTTGTACTGGACCTGGAGGTGGAGGTGGTGGGACGGAACTTGATTGTATGTATGCTGGAGGAGGTGGTGGGGGTGGAGGTAATGGAAGAGAACTTGTATGTACATTTACTGGAGGAGGTGAAGACAATACGGAAGCACTGCTAGCATTGTTAATTATGGGAGGGGGAGGGGGAGGCGGCGGAGGTGGTGGACGTAGAGGTGAACTAGTAGCACTATACGTGTTACAACATAGAGGTGGGGGTGGAGGGGGTGGGGGAGGTGGAGTCGAAGCTAAAGAGGCCCCTTTGTTAAACATGGGTGGAGGGGGTGGAGGAGGAGGTAAAGGAGTTGCTGGTGCTTGCAATGGAGTTGGATGTAGAGGTTGAGAGGTTGGAATTGGGGAAGGTGATGGCGGAGATGAACAGGGGGAATACTCCTTACTTGAAGCATGACGAGGTGACAAAACATCTTCAGTCAACGACTGATCAGGCGCCGTTCTTGAAATGAGATTTACATGATTTCCACCATTCTTTTCAAAACATGAAAGGTCCAAATCAGGGGTGTCAGAAGTTAATACTTTTGAAGGATCAACGGGAGACTTGGGAATAACATCAAAGGCCTCATCTGAACTATCAGCAGCACTTGATTCATTATTTTCCTCTTCAGAATCAACAGGTGACGAATGCCAACTCCCTCTACCTTGCATCCTAGAAAGCTCTTTGGCATCATTTAAGACAGTAAGTTGCCGAAGCAGCCAGACTGCCGCAGCATCACCACTGTCAACCCATTCTACTCCACTAAATATTTCTTGAACTCTTGAAAATGCTTCAATGGGCAATCCACCTTTCTCCTCACCATTCAAAATGGCTGGAGGAGCCTTTGGAGGACTTATACTTTCAACCTCCCCAAACAAAACCTAAATTTAGAAGTTTAAAACAATCAGAACAGCTAATAATCTTCCTAAAGAAAAATCACAACCATCACAAGTAGTCAATAGTTTTAATTTTCAATAAAATGCTAAAACACGCACTCACCTCAGCCCGGAAGCCTTTCGGATACCGTTCCTTCGAATCCCAAAGAATGTCCAAGTTTTCAATGTTCAGCATCAGTATGTTGGATCGTATAAACGCAGTATTGAACATTACACGAAACATCATCACCTCCCTCTCCGGATCCAAATCCAAATGTACACACTCCAATACCACGTCTCCTTGCACTAAACATTGAATATCAATCTTAATCACATCACAATCAGCCTGAGATTAAAACAAAACACATTCCAGCATCAACTATAACAAGTAACCGGCAGTAACAGAATCACAATAAACTCAATCACTCAAACCAAAACACACAAAAAAAACCGCGAACCTGGCGATAATGCCTCAAAATCTTCTTCTTCTTATGCATGTTATAAATCATCTGGGTGGAAAGACCACCTTTACCAAACAAATTCCTCCCAAAAATCCTGAACATAGGTCTACACCCACTAGAGGTATCAAAACCAGGAATTCCCCTCAAAATAACACAATCCAAAGATAAAGCCCTTTCAGGTGGGGGCCACTCAGGTGCAATATTCCTCCTAGCAACATACTGAATATAACGAAGCTGAGAAGGTAAAGGATTCAAAGGTGACAATAGTTGCAACAGACCCTTAGGTGCTTCTCTATGAACAATTTCAAGGGTTTTACGTTCACCACTATGAACCCTTTTAAAAATCAATAAACTAGCAAGAAGAAAAGCTAAAAGAGGCCAACCACCTCTTTCACAATGAAACAAAATCACATTTTGATGGTTACCAAGTGAAAGCCAACTTTCACAAACACGAAGAAAATGCTGAACAAGAGAAAGTGGCAAAAGAGGACAACCCTCATATTGCTTTGGATAATCCATAACGGTAACATCGTAATCGCACATTAACTCAGCGAAATTACTACGCTTCTCACCGTCGCGAAAATTCAAAGCTAGAAAAGAAGATTCTGGAAACTCTTCGTTCAATTCTGTCACGATTTCGTGTAGGTATAGCTGGTACATTCCTTCTGGTAATGCTTCTGTTGAGAAGCATGAATCGAAAACTGCAAACAAAATTAAAAATTAGAAAATAATTAGACAATTTTGGAGAAAGGGGAAAATGGGGGAATGAATGAAAAGGGAAGATTTTTACCGTAAACTCTGTCGATGAATTCGAGTAAGCCATCTGGGGGTCTTTTGTAGAAGAATCTGCTGAGGAGAGACATGGTAATTGCATGTGGGTCAATGGGAGAGAATGGAGCTGAGAATTGAAAGTGAAGAAGTTTGAAGAAGCTATGGAGTTTAGAAAGAGAAAAAGTGAGTTATTTGAAATTTGAAAACAGGATTAAAGTAATAGTAGTAATTTTCTAACTAAACAGAGAGAAAAACTGATTTTGCTTCTTCACCCACCACAGGGAAATTGATTTGAGTTTAATTGTTTTTCTTTCAGTTTATTTTGTTGTGTTTGTTTGGTAATAATAAAACAGAGAATGAGATTGAGAAGGGTTGTTTTGTTTGTTTTGCTTCAAAATTAGAGTATATATCTTGTAAAGTAAACCTAAGGGCTGGTTTAATGCGACATGGCTATCTCAGATTCAAGTTCTCATTAATTTTTCTAGAGCAAATTGCATGCTTTTTCATTTGAAAGTGCAATAATTAAATAAATTATTTCCTCTATTACCAACAAAAAAACTTCTCTCCCTAAAATTTTAGATTAGTGTACTCTTTCCTCTCTCTAAAATTTTCAACTAAATAAAATTGTACTACCTGCTAGATTTGATATATTTTTCTTTCGCTGATTTAAGTTTTTTTTAATATCCTTATCTTTTTGTTTTGCTGTCTGGTAATTTCAGCTTTTTTGATATCTTAGTGTAGCTAGTTAGATATGATATGACTAATTCTGGTTGATAAATAATTTCATCGATATGTTAGGAATTTTAATTTTTTCAAAAAAAATTGTATGAATTTAATATTAAATCCAACAAGTAGCATTTGACGCTATCTAAAAAAAAAAAATAGCGTTTGACATGAGAATATTAAAAAACCTATGGGGTGATATTGGTGATGATGTTGTTGATCTTATCGCTACTTATACCCAAGAAATAATTGCGGCGAGAGGTTAGTTTCCAACCAGTTGTGTCAAAGACCCAAAAGAAGAAATTGCGGAAGAAAAAAAGAAATTGGTGGTTGGCTTTAATACTTACTCAATGGCAAATCTTATCTCTGTCTCTTTTTGATATGGCTAATTAAATTAGTCCTTTAAATTGTTTTATATTTTGTATCTAGGCTGGATTATTTTAGGAGGTCATTAGCCTTAACAAATTAGAGGTTCCCTACTATTATTATGTCTTTATTTTCATTTTCTTGCCTTAGATATTGGTCTAGTCCCCCCTTGACCCCTCTTTTCTCTTCTTTCTTTTTTCTCTTTTTTAATAAAATTAGGGGAAATACTATTTTTCCTTCTTGATACTTTTTTACATCAAATAGTTTTAACGAGACTTCCTTCGTTATCTTTGCCTAAAAAAAATCCAACAAGTAAGTTGAAGTTGGCTTCTAGAAACCCATAAAAGCATGTAGATCTCAATTCGAAGAATTTTATTTTCTTTTTGTTTATGATCTTTTTCTTTTAGCAGACAATTGAAAGGAAATAATACATTTCCTTGGGCAGTTTTGCAAAGCACTGGGAGAAAAAAATATACACAAAAAAGCAGATTTACTTCTCATGCTGACCAACAATTTATTTTGATATACAATGTTAGTAGGGGAGAGGGGAATGTTAGTTTTCCGGATTTGTAACCTGGACGTCCTGGTTGCACTTCTTTGGTCCACTCTTTTGGTATCCCTTATCTCGCCAATTGAACTACTTTCTTGTAATTCATGATGGCCAACAATTGAAAGGTGACACATCATTTGCCATATGGGGTTCACTGAAAGCTCAACTTGGAAAGATGTTTATAGGCCAATGTTTGAGTGTAGCAAGGTAGAATTACCCTAACATAGTCAGTGTTGAGCATGATATACTCAAAAATATGACCTCCCAACCGTGTGACTCCCCCCCTATGGAAGGCCTCAAGTGTGCGGGATTGGTTTCAAAATAATTTAGTTTCGCAGTGTTGCATTCAAATTTTCATGTTTTAATGTTTTTTTTAAATAATAATGTTAATGACATTATATAAGTCTATTTTACCTCAAAAAAAAAAGTATTGGACAACTAAAATTACAAAATGACCAAAATACCATGATGCCCATTTTATGCTTAGTTAATAGGTATAGTTAAGTATCTTAATTATAATTTAAATTAGTTCAAAAATAATCATAAAGGATGATCCAAAGTGTTATGCTTTCTAATGAATTAGAGTTACGGAAATGTAAAATTATTCAGAGAGCATTATGTACTGATAGTAAAAACCTATATATGTCTAAAACTGGAACGAGAAAAAAAGTTCTTACATCCACTACTAAACTGCATCTGCTGTAATTTATCTACACGCTGAAAAATTAATGAGCTACACGGTGATATTATCACCTTGTTTGTTACCATACAAATTGCAAGAACTTTAACATCTTTAAAATTAAAAGAAAAATACAGAAGGAATTATCTTTTCTATTTAAACTAGAACTTACACTCTATTCAAATATCATTTACAACAAGCTCTACCTAACCTCCAGATAGTGAAGAATTTGATATAACTTAAAAATCTCCAATTTCAATACCAGCTTCAGCAGCAGTGAGACTTTCATCATTCTCATTCAACAAAGAATCACAATATTCCAAAAGCATATCTGCAATGGGAGGAATTCCAGGATTTCGCCCATCGTTATATTTATGAGCATTATAAGTAATTTGCCAGACATCGTGTCTGAAATCTTCTCGGCTTTTGTACTCCATATTCCGTACCCTCTCCCTGATTCTGGAAAGATCCATAGGCCTCTCAATGATATCTAGGTAGTCAGGAGCCTCTTTCTTGGACACCGGTTTCAGGAAAAGAAAAGACAAATCAACCCTATCTTTCACAATGGCGTCCACAATGCTCTCCAAGATATTTGCCAAACCAACCTTTAGGAAAAATTGAAGTTAACATGTCAAGCCACGTAAAACAAACACACTAGCTATGCTACAAAAACATCATAAAAACACCAACCATGACAGCCATACAAATAAACGTTGGATTTCAGTTTAGTTTCAATTTTTTTATTTCTATTTGTATTTTAAAACAGTAAAACCACTTCACCCTTTTTTTCCGTAGAAAGTTGTGCGTTGTATTCTTCGTAATAAATAGCAACTCTTATAATTTAATAAATACTTCTTATCAAAATCTTGTATCATAATTTTACTACACAACACTAAAATTAAATAGTATTCTTTCTTTTAGGCATTTGCCCTGTTCATTTACCCCAAAAAAAACGTTCCAGTCAAAGCCTCCCAAAAAGAAATCCAAAAGACTAAATACTTCTAACGACAAAACAAGCTCAAGAAGGTATATTCATGGCATTATGATTGTCATTCAGCAGAATGTAAAGGTACTAGTAGCATAATTTAAACTACTGCAGAAGATAAGCAGGTGCTAGCATTTGAATCGCAATTCTAGACAAATCCACAAACCAAAATATAACTCAAACGACTAGGAAGCTATTGCTTCAAAGTGCCATGTATGCGTACATGACGGTGAAACAAGCACAAAAAAATAAAGAAAAATGACAAGTATAGAAATGTACCTCTCCCCCTCCCCCTCTTCGGCGTTTTGTTGGTGGCATAAAATCTCCACTAATCTTTCCCAACTCAGCAACAGATCTCCTCTTTCCAATCCGGTTTCTTTCTAGCAACCTCTTATCATATCTTCTTGTTCTTGAATCATCTAGATAATCATCTCCAAAGTCAGGCTTTTTCTTCTTCTTTTTCTTTTTAGCTTTTTGTCGTTCCTCCTCCTCCCTCTCTCTTCTAATATCATCTTCATATCTTTTTATCTCGTCTAAACTTTCTTGCTCCTTGAGCATCCCCATTTCTTCTTTGTGATGCCTCCTTGCTTTGTCTTCTCGGAGTCTCACTTCATTTCTTCTTTTCTCTTGCTCTTCCCACCATCTTCTATCCTCTTTAGCATTCCAGTTTACCAAACCTTCAGATGAATACATAGTCTCCTGCTTTCTGTGCTTCTCGAAATTTGACAATTCAGCAATTCTTTTAGTTTTTCTGTGTTCAAGTCCAGTGTTTCCACCAGGACTGTCAAATTCAAGATCAGCAACATCCTTTGTACGTTTTATAGTAATCTTTTTGTGACTTTTCTCCCTATCTATTTCTGTAGGCGGGCGTATTTTAATTGGGAGCTTATTAGAATCAACCTGACCCCTTCCCAGTTCAGTAGGAGGCCGTATAACAATAGCATGCTTAAAAGATTCAGCCTGTGTATCATCGGGTTTCGTTTTCTTGGGAATAATTATCTTACTAATCTTAGCAGACTTGGCAGTTTCTGAGTCAGAAGTGACAGGCTTGTCAGAGCTCTGCAGGGTTTCTATCACAGGTCTATCAGAAGATTTCTCTGTGGAGCTGCATTTGAACTTCAATGGAATTTTTGTGGAATTGTCAACTGGAGCAATTTTTGTAGCACTTTTTGACATTGACTTTTTTGAGGGGACTTTATGTTGGGACTGGCTAGAGAGATCAACAAAGTTGGATTTTCCAGATGATTTTTCTATCTCAGTAGATTCAAGTTGTGCTTCTAGATCTTCACCATATCTTGGACAGTTCTTGTTCGTTCGCATATGCCCAAGCTGGTTCATCAACAACATAATTACAACAATACTATATATCAAGGCATGGAACGCAATAAATGTTACATGACTAAAAAGCAACCTAGTATTTTATATTAAAGCTTAATTACAGTTTTGGTCCCCCTATTATTACCAACTCATGATTTTAGTAACCCAACTTTTTTTCCACGAATTTAATCCCTCTATTTTCCCAATTTCTAAAATCAAGGCCCCCCTAAATTTTGGTCAAACAATTTGCTGACGTGGACCTCACTTAACTGATGTGGATTGCTACATAGACTTTTAAATTAAAAAAAAGTAATTTTTTTATTTGTTAAATTAAAAAACTTCATCTCCTTCATGGAGACCCAAATGCAATGTGCACCAGAGCAGACGCCCACCTCATCTGCGGCCAACCATGGCCCAGCGCTGCATGGTACAGCACGTATGTACGCTTGCCTGCCCAGCTCGCAGCCTCAGGAGTTTTCTTCCCCTTTCTCTGCTGCACAGAGCAGCTACTGGGAGAGATAGGGTTGCTAATCGAAACTCCCACGTCAAACACAAGAATGAATTCTTTTATTTAATCTTCCTTCAAATTAAGTTAAAGTGTTTTAACTATGTCATGCCTATTATTGCCCAGACATTCTGCAAACACCGTATTCACATCGCAGAGTCAAAATCCCTTTCTTTCAAAGGGGACAAAAAAGGATTACAAACAGAAAATGCTATTGAGAAAATTCATCATTTGAGTATCTTGAACCAGATTCAAGTAATTCATCATTTGGGTTTTCACATTGCCAAAGAATCGTTTAATCATTTTAGAAACAGATTACAGAGAGAGAGAGATTGGAGGCACGAAGAGAGAGAGATTGAGATGATTTTTTGGGTCGGTGGGGTTTTGGACGAAGAAGAAGATAAAGGTGATGCATGATTCTGGGAAGCGAGTTACGTTGCAGATGAATCAGATTGACTCGATTGAGTTGAAAGGGGTTTGTGACTCGAGTGAGTTGAGGGGTTGGTGTGGTGGTGAACGAGGGAGAAAGATAAATTGAGGATTAGGAAAAGGGTTGTGATGGTGGAAATTGTGGCAATGAGGGTGTAGTTTATTGAGATTTTGGGGATTCATTGATGCTTTTGTTGTTGTTGTTGATCTTCGAGGTTGTCATGTTTGTTTTGATCCACTTAGTCATCTTGGGTTAGGTTCTGGGTCTCTACGAAGAAGATGAAGTCTTTTATTTTAACATATAAAAAATATTTCTTTTTTAATTTAAAAGTCTATGTGGCAATCCAATGTGGTTTGCCACATCAATTAAGTGAGGTCCAGCTCAGTAGATTGTTTGACCAAAATTGAGGGGGACCTTGATTTTAGAAATTGAGAAAATGGAGGGACTAAAATCGTGTAAAAAAAAGTTGGGGGACTAAAATCGTGAGTTGGTAATAATAGGGGGACCAAAACTGTAATTAAGCCTTATATTAATAATTTGCTATATGACTTCCTTAATTATTAATGTAGAAATTATTAACTATAAGTTTATAGATCTTGAGTAATTTTGCGAAATACGCACGTAACTTTGTTTTAAAAAGTTATCAAATGCATTAAACCTCAAGCAACAGGAGTCAAAAACAAGTTTTCTGGATTAATAGTCTATAAGTGACAATTTAAGATATGCACCTTGCCACATGCTCCACAAACGAAAGTTTCCCTTGTAGGTTTTTTCTCCTTAAATACCTGGTTCTCCAGACATAAATAAAAGATACTATCAGAAGGAGGAGTAAAATTAACAATCTGCGCTAAAGAATACAGTCACAACATTGAACATTCACACAAACAGAGAGATCAGATTCAAAACCTTTGAGCACCTCTACAAAACATGATAATGTATTCAATCTTTGAACAAACATATAGAAGAGACCGTCTCCCAAGTATTTTATTCTGTTCTTGGAATTACTGCATTTCTTTCCGTTAAATACAATCAGAAATAGCTTTTGTCTGAAACTGTTTTCAAGATGTGTTTCTGAAATTTCTTAGTGTCTTTTATGACTTTTTACAGTAATCCAAGAATAGAACTGAAGGAGTCCCACATTTGATAGTGATAATGCACTATAGCGGTTATGATGGGGAGCAACCCTCACCCCAGAAGCTAGCTTTTGAGGTTGAATTAGGCCCAAATCTAATTTCTAAAACGAAATCAAAGGCTACTCAAGATCTGTTGGGTCACCCACAATGGTCTAGTCATGCAAACTTCATGCGCATGGGGGGGGGCAAGGTTGTCAAACTCAGGAGTCTACGTTAACTCGTAGAGCTTCCACAGCAAACTCCCACAGGAATAATTCAACAGCAAACTCCCACAATAGAGAAAAGAAGTAAACCACGATATTGAAGTATGTTAGTACAATAGTACTAGAAAAGATCATATACATTAATGACTAAATCATATATAAATTCATAAAAAACATAAGTTATTAATGTGAAAAAAAAAATTAAAAAAAAAAGAGCTAATTTGATCAAGCACTCATAACTCTTAGTTAAACACTTTATTACGTAGCTGAATAAAAAAACAAAGATAATGCTAAAACTCAAAATTAACTTCATAAATCCAATATACACTTCAACACATAGGTAATTCAACTCAAGTAGCTAACAACATTGACCGATTATTTAAGTTTTAAGGCAAAGTCAATATAAAATTAAACTTGTAGTAAAATCGAGAGTTTACTGATTTTATCAGAGTTTACTTAAACTTGTACGAGTTTACAAAAAAGAGTTTAACTACTAGTTAACTCGTTTTTGTGATCTAGAATCGCAAACTCGTAAAAGCTCAAGAATTAACTCAAGATTTCAACAACCATGGGGTGTTGTGAAATTCTTTGGTATATAATTGTATGTATACATATGCACATACAAAATAATCAAAACATGATACAGGCATGAATGCAGACTCTCAAATCAACCAAAACAATTATATGAATACAGAAATTCAACCATTTGAAAGGTCCTTTCAATGAGGAGAAAAGAGAATAACGGAACGCATAAACAATTGATGGCTTACTTTAATTCCTTCTCCCATATTTAATTTTATTTTTTTATTGGCTAGACTAATAGGTGAAATGTCATTCTTCTTTGCTTTATTGACCTTCGCTGATTTGCTTTTTTTAGCATGAAAATTTTCCTCCTGCCAAAAACATAGAACAAAATAATTTGCCTCATCAGTAGGAAATTAATTGTCTGCATGACTCATACAAAACACAAACAGTGAATTAAGTGCACCAACGAAGAATGTGCACAATGACAGAAGAATATGACTAAACTAACTTTCGTCTTACCTCCCTAAGATCTGTAATTGCGTCCTCTTTCAAATGATTAATTCCATCTTGTTGCAATGTATTTGTTGTTTGCTTTACTTGTTCAGCGTTGTCAAAGATGAATTTTGGCTGCATTTTTGGTATCAATCTTGTTTCTCCTGCCACAACCCTACCTTTCTTCTTTTTCTTCCTGTCAGTTTCATCATCTGGAGATAATATTGCGGGAAAAAGTCAAATTTTACAAGTAGCATCGGAGTTCAACTTCAAAACAGTGATCAATTTAACAACTTCTGGTCATTTTTGTAAATCTATGAGAAATATAGCTATACGCCTGCTTATCTCTAGTTTGGCTTGAACTAATGTAAATTCAGCAGTTACGTTGATAGAGTGTTGGCAATCATAGTCAGCCTTTGCGTTTATTAGGATTAGGATCCAGGTGTCTGTTACTACAACTTAACATAACAATCTTTATAAATTGTAGTGACTTTATTTACTGTTTTACATGTGGATTTAAGCTTACGGTAATTGAATTTATAGCCTGTCCTCTCCTTATTCTCTGTAGATCAGCCCTAAAGGAGCAATGTCCCCAAATATAGGACTTACAAAAATATGGAATAACATTTAAATAATCAATGAGATATCATACCATCCATAAGCAATCTGCATAACTCAGCGGCCTCAGCTAGTTCATCTTCTATTTCCTCCTCTGCCTGGGCCAAAGTTGGGCGTCTTCGCATTTTAAGACCCTTAACGCCATCTCCTTTATCACGTTTTAAGTCATTAGTAGCCTCTTCTCCCTCTTCAAATTCCTCAGCATCAAGTAAGTTTTCCAGGTCTCCAGCAAAAGAATCCAGATCACTATTCCCTTCCGAATCACTCTCGTTTTCATCACCATTTACAGCTGACAGACTCTGAACTTGTCGATCCCAAATCTCCTGGCACTTCTCTCTGGTCTGCTGCTGTAACTGAAGAAAGGACATTCGTTGACCACGAGCATATTTGCTGATAGTTGTTGGATCAACCTTAACCCCAGATGCAGCTTGCTCACTTGAAAGTTTGCGTATCATAGCAATGCGATGCCACCTGGTTTGTTTTGCAATGACTTCCTCCGGAACATTGAACTTAACAAGTACCTGGAGTGAGAGCATATTTGAGATTAAAAACAGGAACCCATATAAGATCGAATATGCTAAGCTTTTCTTCGATGGTACTAGCAGTCAGAAGCCAACTACACACTAATAAGAAAAAATTGGGGTAAATGTAGAAAATGAATTTGTTACGTAAGTTATGTGTGGGAAAACAAGAAATTAGTATCAGGATTACACTGCACAGAAAGGGAAGATGGTGAGATAGGAAATAAGAAAAATAATCACAATCAAATATAGGCCCGAGTTTAGCATAATGGACAAGGCAATGAACCACGTCCAAAAAGGTGCTTGTTAAACACTTCCCTATTCTTATTCAAGTAAATCAAGTACTTGAATAAGGCATAGATGAAAATCAAATATCCACTGCTTCTTTTAGACACCATTATTGATAACAGACTAAAACATTTTGCACTAACTTATATTTTCATTCCAATATCTTCTAGTTGTCACAGCTTTATTTACAACAATGCTATTAATGGATAGAAAATAATGTGAGGAAAAGATTCAGCTGCCAAAAGGGAAGACCACTAAAAAACAACACACCTCTCGTGCAGCCTCCATGCTTAATCTTCGTAGATCAGCATCTGTACCAGTAACAGTGGAACCTCCCCGGCTCGCAGCTGCTTTCTTCTTCACCATTGCACTAGACACTGGTGCCTTTGGAGGTGCCCGAGCGTAGCTAAAACCCAAGCCACGACCTGATGGATCACCAACACCAGTAATTTCCATTCGTTCAATATTTTCCTTACCCTGCCGAAAAGGACATTGCAGGGGTGGGGGTGAAAACTTTCATGAGTAATTAAGTCAAATGGTAAAAGAAAAAAATGACAAAAACATAATCATCAGTGTAGTAAATTTTCTTTTTATTTTACAGAAGATATTATTCATCAAATACCTATGTTTTGAATACACAAGTACCTATTTCTAAGCACTAAAATTGTTAAACCAATGGAAAAAAAGTACACCCAATCAATTCTATCCATAACAAAAATATCGCTAAACCTATTATTAATGTCTATTTCACTTACATTTAAAATATCTTGGATTTATATGGCACTCAAACTGAAGAACTGCAGTAATCATAGGCCACTTGTAGATGCAGGACTAATATTTTTCAGGGCAACAAACTCTTAATTGTTGTAACTATAAGCATCTTACCAAAACAAATACCAGAAGGGGTCAACCTTATAAGATGCTGCTGGGAGGTTCTATTTTTTTTACTCAACTTTCAAGTAGCAAAATGTACAAGAGGTCAAAAAGTAGAAAATAAAACAGCAAAAAATTGCTCATTTTGAGATTAGGGGGAGAAGGGGATAAGAAAGGAAGTTAGAGAACATCCAATGCTTGGGGACTTTCAACGACAAAATGAGTAAAAACATAGCCCTTATCCAAGCTTCAAATTCTTGTATAAAATGAAATAAACAATTAGTGAAAATACATTTTGAAGGACTTACACATGTTAGCAACTAGTTCTTGAAAAAAGTAAATATATGTCTGACAATAATAATCAAGAGTATGATAAATCAACAGTGCTCAGTTCATCCCTGGCAGTCAAATATATTGAAAAAGCGTTCTCTTTTCTTTTCAACATCTAAAGTCTAAACCTAAAATTACTTTAACCTTAATAAAACATCTAAGCCTGTAGTTACTTTTACCTTAATAAAAATCAACTGGACATATACTAAGAAACTTTCAACACATAATTCGTTAAGCAAGATATATGCTGATGTTGACTAATCTTAGAATCAGAATAAAATTAGATCACCTGGCTTGTACAGGCAACAAAATTGCTACTCAAGTTCCAAGGAGTAATTTGCAGTTCCCTCTCAATGTGTGATGCAGCAGCCAGTGCTATTGCTTCATCAGGAAGCCGACTCATTGCAGATGAAATATTAGTAGGATGTGTTTCAGTTATTCCTAAATGTTTTAGGCGGTAGAGGCCAGCTTGCATGCTTTCATAGGCACAAACCTAAACAATTTAAAAACAAATAGACAAAGAAAAGAATCGTATTAAAGAAACAGAATCATCTTGTAACAAAGAAACACTAGAGAACGATGTAAGATTATGGACAGACATTAATAGATAGTTATCTAGCCTATGTATTTTAATTCACTTTACTTTGTAAAAGCTTCTGTTTACTTTCTAATAGCTAGCCTCTAATGCTGACTCAGCATTGCCTTTGTAAAGCGCTGAACTGCTCCCTATATAAGAGCTCCATGTAACTGTTCTCACTTGATGAAAAACAGAAATGCTATTCAGTTTCAGAGTCAGTTACAGTTCTCTAACTGTATCAGACTTTGACAAGCAGTTGATGCACTTTCAAAACACATAAACCAAGCTAAGTGGCATCTAGACGCTGAAAGTTACAAATCATATAAAAGTCAGGCAGAGAGCAGACACAAGCACCTTGTGTATCCGATAAAAACCATTGAAAATTTTCAAAACCATATGTTTTCAACAACCCAAAAGAACGGCATCAGGTATGCACAAAAAAGGAGACCTCCGAACCGTACATTTCATGCAATAAAAAATATATAATGTAAGTTTCTGACATTCATATCATGTTTTACAGACAATCTTCTGCATTACTGTCAATAGTGTATTTCAACAGAAAAATATGTTTTCGTGAATCAACAAAGAAACTGAAGCTAAAATACTCACAAGCTCTGGTGTCACCATTTTTCTCAATTCGTCCTCAGACCAAATGCGAAAGTTTCGCTTTTTAACTAAAATTGACTGTCCATTTGCTCCCCTCTGTGTTAATAAATATTGAATGAAATATTCAGGTAAACAAAAAATACAATTAGAAATGCTATAACATCGTAATACAAAAGTCAAAAACACAAAATCCAATGCAATATCATCTTGCAGTATTCATTTAATCTTTTTTAAAATAATATGGAATTCCTTAGCATCCATTTCTTGTAATGAATTGGATAATCAGCTATGTGAAGTGTGAACTACCAATACCTGTAAATTGGCATATTCCTTGATCCTCTTACGGAATGAGGTTTCGGATAGGTAAGGAAACTGTGACAGAAAATCATCAATGCGAATCCATGGAGGCAAGTGTCGCTTCTCTGCTGCTTGAAATTCACGGCACATGTGTACCAATAGCCTGTTCATCATGTAAGTCTGAAGATTTTTACTTCCAGGGGATAACACCTCCATAAGAGGCTCCTGCAAAGAGTAATTGAATAAACCATCCATTGACAAATTTTCAGTGACGAATATTTGCTATGCAAATGGAAGTATCAAACAAGGAAAAGCTAATAAAGGGATTATCATTACATTGTGACAACTCAAAACTTTGCATCCATTAAGAATTTTACCAAACAGTGAGATTAGGTGAAATTCAGAAATTTTAAAACAAGAAAATTATTAATTATACAAACATCAAACAACAAGGGTCTACAGACCTGCTGCCCAACAACATTAACTTTATCAATGCGCCTTAATGATAGCTTTCCCTTTGATGAACGAACCAGCAGGTAGTCAGTCGGTGGAACTTTATGAGGAAATATGGGTGCTCTATACATATTTGTCTCAAGCGATGACTGGCTGCAACCAGGTTTTAAATCTCCAAGAAAAGGAGATTTATCAGCAGGGTCCAGAGAAATAATGTGCCCCAAGCTACTATCCGCATTGCGTAGTGAGGAGCCTGATTGGTCATCCGGCGAACATTTTTGATAGTATGTACAAAGTCTTGCACCCATTCCAGCATTGCTCAAAAGTAAAGGCCTTTCTTCACAATATCTAAGGAGAACATATTCAATTAGCTGAATGATGGAATATCCCCAATCCTTGTTCATTTAGCAAAGTACCAAGGAAAAAACAAAGTAACAATCTATAGAAAATACAATATCAGGCTTGTAAGCTCATGGATGTCACCGACTTATAAACACTTTTCCAGGTCATATTGAATCCAATGTGGGACTCTCAATAGAAATCACTAATCATTAATGAAATATTAAAATCAAAGTAGTGCACTGCCAAAACAACACTTTTCTTCGATATATTAGATTTGGTGTTATCAGGGACGTGATCACTATATATTCTAGGCAGAAAAAATTCATTTCAGTGCTCACAATAATTGATGTTTATCAATAAGGATTACATATTAGAAAGTAGCATCTCACTTAATTAAATTTTTATCAAAGCTGGATTCTAAATAAATTGGAAAGCCAATTGGAGAAAAATGATACGCCATACAAATCACTAGACAAGAAGAACAAGCATTTTAATTTGCAGAGGCATGGCAAACAGAGTCGTTTAAACAAACAGGCACGTAAAAGTTTGCTCTAAGTGCTAGTGGAGGCTTTAT